>LQRL01083667.1:0-15237 GCA_001703475.1 Hydroides elegans | reverse complement strand
ACAGTAAGCATTTTATCATCTTGAGGCTGATTTTTTCGCAGTGAAAATAGCTCGTATATAAAAACAGTTTGCGTTTCGTTATTAAGTCACAAGTTGTTCAAGGAAACAAAATTTTGATTTAGAATAAGTGTGTTCTGACTTGAGTGTTGCTCTAAGAGGTGCTCTAATATACGGTCGGTAATCTCATACATACATATCCTTACAATGTAACTGACATTGAAACAATTTTGAAATGATTGATCAGTAAAAAAAAATAAGGAAAAAGTCAATTCACAAAGTACCACAAGAGCTTTCCTTCTAAGAATCTTATTTATTTTGCGACAATGCCACCAATACAACATACATTTGCAAGCAATGCAAGCTACGTATATGTGTTTTCATAAAATGGTGACATCACTTTATTGACAGAACATTTTGAAGTCATTCAAACAGATACTGATTCCCAATATAGGCTTTCTATATTTAAAGATGTTCGTCGGGAGTTTTGTTTTTGAATTTATTTATCTTAAAAGTAAGTTAAGGAATAAGGATACGAAGATAAGCTATTTAATGAACATGATATGTGATTTACATAAACCTTGTGCATCAACAAGTAGATTCCTATAACAGGGTAAAGTCTCAATTGTATAGTCGAAGGCTTTTTTCTACATGTCATTTAGCACATGTCACCGACGTAATCATTGATCGAAATGGAGATACATTTGTGCATGAAAAGCTCTCGCAATAAAAGCAGGTGAAATAAAATCAATTTATGTACTATCAATGTACTGTCTTCCCAAAACGGATTTTTTAGTGTTACGGTCTCGATTATTTGTCATTTATAATGTCCCCGATTTATCGTCATTTATAATGTCGCAAACGTTTGACAGAAATATTAGAAAAACATATATTACGTTTCTGAAAAGTAAATCTCACTGCATCCGATTATAACGTATTACGATGAATTCATACGATATTTCTGAGGGTGGGTAGGTTAAGACGCTTATTAGTCAAATGAAATTTGAAGTAGGCTAATTTTATGGTAACAGCATCACTACATGTAAATCCGTCTTAAATTTGTTATTTTATTTAAAACCAGAGTGTTTACACGCTGGTATTATATGGGTTTGTCTGCATCGTTTCATTCGTGCTGCTAAATGTGCTTTATAAAATACGCCACGTTTAGGAAAAATATGCAAACGTCGAAGCATAAGAATCTTCTTTAAGAGTGCATTATGTACTGACATTTTAAGCATATTTTTGAGTGAGCTTTTACAGTGTTTCATACTTTTGAATGTACCCATACACGAAATTAGATATATGATGGAAACATTTATCGAGGCAATGCACTCGTAAATGTATACTCAATGACTTCCTTAATGCTTTATGTTCCAAGGTTATATACACAATAAAAGTCTGAATGCCTAATGCACGTATACGCCACAAATAACCACACGAGAGTCATTAGACTTTTAGTACGCTGAAAACAGTTTCTTTTAATATTTAAAGAGTACATTCTTGCTTCCCATTAATAAGATGAAAACCATGAAGGAACTCTTTCAGATTAATGTTGCTTGAATTACTACTGACAATGAAAATCTACATCGCACAATTTTGAATCATATTGGAAGAATTGAGACATTGCCGAGCAAAACATATTGCAAGAGTACAATGCTATTTGTTGTTGACTTAATAATAAATTCTCTTACATAAATAACTTTCATATAGAACATTTATAACATTAATAATAATTTATTAGGATTTCGATTTGAATTATTTTGCCGACGTCTCCCTCTCTCTCTCCGTCGCCTGCCATCGCTTCTCTCTTATTCTTCTCTTTTTTTCTTTTTCTCTCCCTTGCCCTCAATCTCTTTCTCCAAATCAATTCATTTCGTAACAATGAAATCAGCAAGTGAATTGTTTATAAAAAGGCGTTGGTTGTATCCACCAACAATCTTTTGATGCCCATCGATTCCAGTTTATTTACTCGTCATTCTTAAATAAAAAAAATGTTTGATAAAAAATGATTACGTCATACGATGTCGTTAGGACGCTCGAATTAGAACTCATATAAATGTATTGTGTCATCAAGTTTCAGGAAAGGACGTTGCGCTCACGTCGATTTGAAGTCGTACATCTCATGTGAAGAGTTAAAATATCGTCCGAAAAAAAAACTTTTATAATAACATGCAAGGTGTTTAGAAAAAATAGAATTCATATCTTAGCATTTAAAGCATTTAGAAAGATATAATTTTTCAAAACCTGTTGAGTCGTTGAAATACGTCGTTTGGAGGACGTGTCGAACCGCAGATTCAATGCTGCCTTTAAGATTGTATAAACTTGTTGACGGGCATTTTATTTGTATTTTCTATCAATCTGTTATCTAATCATTAGAATTTTTCAGATATGATTAAGTCTATTTGTCTACATGCAGGAAAAACATACCTTATTCGAGTAGCTCCATATTTTTATCCATATTTTAATAGTTAAACATAGCATTGTATGTTTTTATAAGCGTCAAAATAACTAAGTTGATTGACTCAAATATCTTGAACTGAAAACGAAATCTATAAACAAAATGCTTGGCGTGCAAAAAAATAGCTACCTATGCTTAAACCACAGAGTTGTGAAATAGCTACCGGTGGATGATTTGTTTTGAGTTTTTAAGCAAGTAGGCAGTCAGTGGCTAGATGACTCATTTGTCCCATGCGGTGTGTATATTTACACATTGACCTTGCTGTTGTTTATGCGAAAGACTATAAACGCATGCATTATTGAGCTAAACCTCTGTTTCAACGACATATAAGAATTTTACATTTATTGAAAATACAAATTATATTGGCATTTTAAATGCTGATCAGCATGTCTATTATATTAGATTAAAAATGATTGAAATAGCAAAGTAACTCTTAAAATGCTGGAACATCATTCATCACCACATTATTCTGGTATTATTATTTGCATTTGCCTAGCTTTATTTAAAACAATTATTAGAATGGGAAGGAGCAATATGTTGATGTTAATATTACCATTATTTATGTAGTCCTAAAGTAGATGTATCACGAATTGAATGTATGTTTAACGAGTTTTAGTATCGTCTTATAGATTTAAAAGCAATTTTTCTTGTCACTGTTAAGATTGATAAAGAATTTTTACTTGAAACCATCTCTGTACCATAGCGTGACTACTAATGATAATTCCCGAAATTAGGGGATTATCGTGACAATTAATTGTTTTTTATTCACATCAAAATCTACAAGAGATTGTTTGAATGGAGAAAACATTGCGGTGACACGAGAATAAAATAAAGCTTCAATTTAGATTTGTCGAAAATTATCTGGAATTCTTAAATATATTATTTTGGACGAAATGCGACAAAGATGATCACGAATCGACCACAATTAATGTTTCGAACTGTCCAACGTTTAAGTAGGAAATTGACCAAAACGAAAAATGACAAAAGTTGCGAATTGACCGCTCGCGAATTCGTCAAATCGCGAATTGTCCATAAATGCGAAAAACAACTTTCCATGATCACCGGTTTCATGATCACGTCAAACCTGATTCATTATTGCAATACAAAGATTGATTATCAAAACTTTTGTTGAACGGATTTTGAACCTGGAAGAAACGGAATGTAAAACGACAAAATTCTTCAAGTCTAAATTTACATACAATATAAGAAATCAGGTAATAGTCTTTTCAGTGTACTTTATAATACGATGTTATGCTTGTGTTGTTTTGTACTTTTTTGCTGTTGTTGTTGTTTTTCTGCTTTAATTATCTTTATTAACATAGTAAATAACAGACAAAACAAATATTTGATATATAGGCCGAAAAAGGCAAATTTCCAAGTGTTGCTGTTGTTGTTGTTTTTTCTGCTTTAATTATCTTTATTAACATAGTAAATAACAGACAAAACAAAAATTTGATATATAGGCCGATAAAGGCAAATTTCCAACTGCACTTCTTCCAAACTTCAAAGTGGCGAATTGACAATTATGTGAAATACAATACAATATAAACAATTGATTAATACAATCGTTGTATTTGAAAAACGGTAATAACTAGAATCGAGTGATTACTAAAATAACATAACTTTTATTAACAAATGTTGTTTTGAATATATTGCAGATGCGTTTTTAGAGGACACAACACATATGTAATTAATCGAATATTCAGATTATGCATACTAAAATCATTGCTTTAATAACGTTACGATTTTAACACATTTCATTAATATGTTTCAGAATCGTTGCTAAAGGACGCGTCAAGCCTCTATGGAATGATCTTGGTGGAAGCTTCGGGACGTGACCATTTACATTTGGTGACCTCTCTTCTGCGTAGTTCACGGATAGATGTCAATATAATTGGCCGGAAACTACATACAGCTTTGACCGCAGCAATTATTGGTGGTCATATAGATGTCGTAAAAATGCTTATCAAAGATCCACGCACGGATTTAAATAAATTTGATGGAGCTGGATCCACCCCTTTTATCGTCGCTGTCAAAAACAATCAAAAGGAAATAGTTAAACTTTTACTAGAAGAGTCACGAATGGATGGACAACATAATGATATGTTAACTAACTCGATTATTTCAAACGGTCTTGTGCAAGTAGCCGAATGCGGACATGTTGAGACTGCACGCGTGTTGTTGGACGATCCGCGCACTGATGTGAATCATAGAACCCGTTATGTGAAGAAGGATGATAATGGTCATCATCAAGATGGTGATGTTGATGATGATGATGATGATGATGATGATGATGATGATGATGATGATAATAATGATAATGATGAGGATACGGCACTGGTAGCAGCAGCCAGAGGAGGCCATTGTGAAGTTGTTAAGCTTCTTCTTGCAGATCATCGCATTGACGTCAATAAACCTGGTGACTATTCATACACAGCCCTGATAGCAGCGGCAAAAGAAGGTCATCATGACGTGGTGACGCTACTTCTTGAAGATCAGCGCATTGATCCGAATTCACATAATGTACGATCTGACACAGCCTTCATTGCAGCGGCAAGAGGAGGCCATCGTGAAGTTGTTCAGCTTCTTCTGGCAGATCATCGCATTGATGTCGATGTCCCTGGTGACGATTCAGATACAGTCCTGATAGCAGCGGCCAAAGAAGGTCATCATGATGTCGTTAAGCTACTTGTTGAAGAAAAACGCGTTGACCCGAATTCATATAATATAGAATCAGTCACAGCTTTAATAGCAGCGGCCAGGAGAGGTCATCGGGAAGTTGTTCAGCTACTGCTGGCAGATGATCGCATTGATGTCAATATATTTGGTTACGAATCAGACACAGCCCTAATAGCAGCGACCATAGAAGGTCATCATGATGTGGTGAAGCTACTTCTTGCAGATCAACGCATCCACCCGAATTCTTATAATGCGAAATTTGACACAGCTCTCATAGTTGCTGCCAGAGGTGGTCGCCATGACATTGTTCAGCTTCTTCTGGCAGATCATCGCGTTGATGTCAATATACCTGGCACCTATTCCGACCCAGTCCTAACAGTAGCAGCCAGAGGAGGCCATCATGAAGTCGTTAAGCTTCTTCTGGCAGATCATCGCATTGACGTCAATGAACCTGATGGCTATTCAGACACAGCTCTGATAGCAGCGGCAAGGGGAGGCCATCATGAAGTTGTTCAGTTGCTTCTGGCAGATAAACGTACTGATATCAATATACATCGTGCCTTTTCAGACACATCCCTAATAGCAACGGCCGAAGGAAGTCATCATGAAGCTATTCGTTGTGACAAATCAGTCACAGCCCTAATAGTAGCGACTGAGCGAGGTCACCGTGGCGTTGTTAAATTACTGCTCGACGATCAACGCATTGATACGAATTCACATTCTGAGGAATCCGACACAGCGTTGATTGTCGCTGCTAGAAGAGGAGATGTCGACATTGCTCGGCTATTGTTACAGACTGAAAGGTGTGAGTTAAATGACCATGGTGAATATTCAGACACAGCATTAACGGCAGCTATACGTGAAAAGCACATGGACATTGCTATGCTATTGCTATGCGATTCAAGATGTGATATTAATCTCAAAGGTTGGCATTCAAATACGCCTTTGATTCTGGCTGCAAGGCGTGGACACGATCAAATAGTTGATAAGCTGCTTTCACTGTCATCTTGTGAAGTGAACCACAGAGGATGGCGTTCAAATACTGCCATAATCGGAGCAGCTTCTGAGGGGCATATTCGAATCCTAACACTTCTCTTAAATCACGCGCGCACAGACGTCAAAATGGTTAATGAGGACGGCTATACAGCTCTCACAATAGCGGCAACTAGAGGGAATTATGATGCGGTAAAGTTATTGCTGAAATATACGCGTACTGTGCTGGAACAGAAGTTGTTTGGTAAGGTGTATTTAGACACAGCTCTTATATCAGCGGCAAAGGGGGGTCATCCTAAAGTGGTGCAGCTTATCCTTGAAGATCAACGTATTGATGTTAATATATGTAGCAAAAACTCGGGTGTTGCTTTAATAGCAGCGGCCGAAAGAGGTCACATTGAAGTGGTACACCTAATCCTGAAAGATCAACGCACCGACGTTAATATACATGATGCAACTTCAAACACTGCTTTGATAGCAGCAGCTAACGGAGGTCACGGTGAAGTGGTTCAACTACTTCTTGCCGATCAACGCACTGATGTAAATATACGTGATGACCGTTCAGACTCAGCTCTAGTAACAGCTGCAAGAGGAGGTTACAATGACATTGTTCAGCTTCTAATGGAAGATCAACGCACTGATGTCAATATACGTGATGATGATTCAAACACCGCTTTAATAGCAGCTGCTAAAGAAGGTCATCCTAAAGTGGTGCAAGCAATCCTGAAAGATCAACGCATTAATGTTAACGAACGTGATGCATTTTCAAACACTGCTCTAATAGCAGCTGCGAACGCAGGTCACGGTGAGGTGGTTGAGTTGCTTCTGGAAGATCAACGCATTAATGTTAATGAACGTGATGACCGTTCAGACACAGCTTTAATGGCAACAGCAAGAAGAGGTTACAATGACATTGTTCAGCTTCTAATGGAAGATCAACGCACTGATGTCAATATACGTGATGATGATTCAAACACCGCTTTAATAGCAGCTGCTAAAGAAGGTCATCCTAAAGTGGTGCAAGTAATCCTGAATGATCAACGCATTAATGTTAATGAACGTGATGCATTTTCAAACACTGCTCTAATAGCAGCTGCGAACGCAGGTCACGGTGAAGTGGTTCAGTTGCTTCTGGAAGATCAACGCATTAATGTAAATGAACGTGATGACCGTTCAGACACAGCTTTAATGGCAGCAGCAAGAAGAGGTTACAATGACATTGTTCAGCTTCTAATGGAAGATCAACGCACTGATGTCAATATACGTGATGATGATGATTCAAACACCGCTTTAATGGCAGCTGCTAAAGAAGGTCATCCAGAAGTGGTGCAAGCAATCCTGAAAGATCAACGCATTAATGTTAATATACGTGATGCATCTTCAAACACTGCTCTAATAGCAGCTGCTAACGCAGGTCACCGGGAAGTTGTTCAGTTGCTACTGGAAGATCAGCGCACTGATGTCAATATACGTGGTTTTTTTTCAGAAACAGCTTTAATAGGATCAGCTACAAAGGGTTATCATAGAATTGTTCAGCTGCTCCTAGATGATCAACGCACTGAAGTCAATATACATGGTGTCCTACAAGACACAGCCCTTATAGCAGCGGCCAGAAAAGGTCATCGTCAAGTGGTTGAGCTATTATTGAAGGATCGACGCACGGATGTCAATTTATTTGATGATGATTCAAACACTGCCCTTATATCAGCTTCTAACGCAGGTCACTGGGAAGTGGTTCAGCTACTACTTAAAGATCAACGCACTGATGTCAATATATGTGGTTTCCTTTCAGAACCAGCTCTAATAACAGCGGCCAAAGCAGGTTACTCTGAGGTTGTTCGGTTGCTACTGGACGATCCACGTATTGATGTGAATATACCTGGTAAATGGTCTGATACTGCTTTAACAGCAGCTGCAAGAAGAGGCCACGTTCAAGTATGTAGATTACTGCTTGCAATGCAACGCATTGATGTTAATTTACGTGGTGAATATTCAGAGACGGCTTTAACAGCAGCTGCTAAAGGAGGCCATCTTAAAGTGGTTCAACTACTTCTTGACTCTCAACGCTTTGATGTCAATGACCAAGATCAAGATTTTGCCACGGCTCTTAAATCCGCGGAAACGAGTGGTCAGAAGAAAGTGGCCGAGCTTCTTCTGAGCCACCAACGCCTTCAGCGGTCCAGTAATAACCGCAACGCAATGCTCAAGCAATCATACTGGCATAGGTAAGTTTGATACACCATGCATAGTAATGTCCCGTGTACATACATATATTTCATAGGGGTTTTATCATATAAGACACTGCGGCAATACGATTTGAGTAAGACTGTGTAGGTCGATGCGCAATTTATTTTAAGATGTAATGTGCAATTTTATTTTAAGATGTAACATAATATTTATATGATTTCAAAACATATTTGATTGTAGTTTATATGTTAAACACATAGATAGTTTATATGTTAAACATATCTAGGATTGGACATTGAAATTAAAAATTAAGAATATGCTATCTATGCATTTTGGCAATAAGAATAAATTTTGATCATTCATACATGCAGCTTTCTAAGGTCAATTAAAAAATTAGAATAATGTTCATGTATGCACTATTTTCTTACATTTTCTATTAGTGACTATAGGACCGCTGTTAATCAAATTGTATGACATTTTTAGGATAAGCCAATAGTTCATCTATATTTCATTTTATCGATAGGTTTGATACTTTGGATGACTATGAAGATTTTGCATTCGAGATATTTGGCCGCCCAACTTCCCCAATCAGCTTTGATACCTCACTGCCATCATTGCAATACACGTATGATCATTGAAGAGGTAAATGGCTTATAATGATTAAGGGAAATGATGTTATGTAGGTTATTGGGTTTTCAAACAGTGATAAGTTTGCAGAGGCTTATTTGAAATGGGTGTCAAACTCTCTAGCGAAGCCCAATGGGTTTTCTTTTGTGCAAAAGCTAGATGGAGCAATAAATGAACGCCTACCATAAAACGAAGTGTAACACGAATAACTTGACATTTCAAATACCCCTCAGAAATATTTTACGTGCATATAGATCAAGAAATCACATTTTATGTCATTGCACATCACTGATTGGCTCATGGATGATGTGCAACTTGGGCCACTTGGCCTTATATAGAGTGCATCAGATCGGTATGTGCAATAATGTTTTGTGATATAAAAAAATATCATTCACACATGTTAATGTCACATCATTGATGAATGTCATATACTGTGTTTTCAGGCTAAATAAATCATTTTGTACATAAAAAGCATCATTACATATTACAAATTGTAAATTAATTCATAATCAAGAATTAAAATTAATTTAGTTTGAATTAGAATTAATTTAGTTTGATAAATGGATCAATATGTTTACAACCATAGACTTTTATACATGGTTTCCAATGTTTTAATTGGATTTTTAGTAACAATTACTGATGTTAAAGTGCAAAACAAACAAACTTTTAAGATTGGTTCATTGTTATTGAACGTTTGAGCCCGTTGCTGCCAGCTAAACATATTTAAATCTATTAAACGAAACAAATATCACAAGCTTTTAGTTAATTTTGTTTTACGCATACATTTATTTTATCTTTGAACTCATGAATGAATGACTTAAAAGTTTTAATAAACGTTTGAGCTCGCTGTTGCCAGTGAAACAGATTAAATCTATTTTACGAAAAACATATATCACAAACTTCTAGTTAAACTATTTTTGATGCATACTTTTATTTTATCTCCGTACTCCCGTTTAAAAGTTTAAGCTTATATTATCAATCTTATAGGTGCTAGCAGACCTATGTCAAGTTTAAATTAGTGAGTCATATGAAAAATAATCGAATCATTGAATGGTTATATTATGACTAAACATTATTTTAAATTCATAACCCAGCGATTTTTGACGAAAAAAAATCATATTATCATGAATGAACCGTAATATATTTTAGGAGGCCCCATTACATATCTTATTCGTATGGATTTTTTTTTTCAAATTATAATAACTCAGTCAAAGCCATACGACATAACACACTCAAAGAATCTTCGATGATTTAGATGATTTAGTGAACGCTTACTAAATTTTTTTTATATAATCTATCGATAAAAATAAAGTTGAATGATAAGTTGCTTTAATTTATTGCAGTATTTTTAATTCACCATTATGCCAAAAAATTGTCGCAAAACGCAACCGGTTTATTTGTGATGTTGTGCTTACAGTGCAACCATATGAAGGCGATTGATTCCTACGTTTAAGTGATGTTGCTTAAACCACATGCATGTTCAATTGTTGTAAAGGCTGTTGAATTAAGTTTCTTGGACATATGATAAAGTATGTCAACATTTGAGAAATCTGGCTGCATTCGACGTTCATCGTTTCAATAACATAATAAAATAGTATTCTAAGTAAACAATAGGGTTGAGGAATTTAAAATAAAAACTACTGTCCGATCTTAAAAACAGCATTAAATTTGCTAATGAGCTGCTGAATTAAATAATTGATGAAAAAAAAATGAAAAAAAATATGGAAAATTTGGAGAAAAAACAGGTTGACGTTCAAAGAATCCAAATAGATAAACTATAAGTTTAAAGTTATCCAAAGACACAACAGGGCTTATGTTATTTTTAAAACAATAGCTGTTTGATATAAAATTAAATCTGATTCGACCCTTTATAAATATAGTGACATACATGTACATGTATGTTTGTTTAAAAACTACACTCGCATGATTGCTAGTAACGTCAATTCTTGCATTAAATAATACTATTTTGCAATAAAACAAGAAAACTAAAACTATAAAATATAATATGATCGTATTAGCCACGACATGCCACTCAGTGCCAGAATTTAGTTTGATAACTAAAAAAACCAAGCTAATCGCCAAAGCGTTATGGACCCATTTAAATGTTACTTAGTACATATAATATTTGTATGAGGTATTGTTTTAATAAATGTATATGAAAGAAAAAAAAAGAATTTTGATCTTGATGTGATGTTATAAGACCTATCTTGTAACGTTTATTTTCAGCCTATGCTGCATGATGTGAAGGCATCATCAAACATCTAAAGACTGTTCAAGGACTGCAAGGTTTGAGTAGAGACATTCAGCCACATTCATTTCCATGATCCCCTGCTTTTCCAGTAGGGGAGGACCCTATGTAGGCTCAGAAACAGGACCTGTTATAGAGTAGAAGACTGAAATTATAATTATGAGTATGAACATGAGTACGATGTTGGAATAAATGTGTAACTTTCAAAATTATGATAAAGTTGCTCTAAAGTATCTACATGAATTGTCAAATTAAATACTGAAAAGTGAGAAAATAAAAACAGGAAGTTAGATAAACACTGAAAGTGTTTCTTCAAAGTATTTCTCTATGCTTTAACACCATCTTGTATTTAATCCTTTATCTCCTTCCTCAATGACCAGATATGGTTAACATGATGATATAAATTAAATAAGTATCGACCCGATAACCACTTACATAAGATGTCCAAATTGATTGCGTGACAGTGTTCAAACTTAGTGCGATTAATTCTCATAGTTTGCATCAAATGTATGATTTTAAAAATAAATAATAACCCTTGTGTCAAAATAGGTATGGTATGGGTGTGTGTGTTCATGTAATCTTACATGTTACATATAGCTGCTTTCCATAAAGTGCCTTAAAATTGCTTATAAACTCCAATGTAACCGATGGCCTTAAGCAAATTATTTATATAATAATGATATGATTGCTATGATGTTTACCGCAAAAATCTTATATAAGATATCACAACGCTAACTTGTGTGATAGTTCAACATTGGTATTAAACTTCTTTTTTTTAACTGTATTGATTGAATTGCATGCGTGACATTTAATATGGTATGTTTTGATATTTTAAATATAGAATTAGATGTAATTATAGTTATTTAAAGTCACAAAGAAATTGTTTGAATTTCAACATATAAATGGCGATGAAAATCTCGATCTGCCATACGCTCTGCATTCATATGCAAATTTAATTCCACTTAATCGTATTGGTATATAAGATATAACTATAAAACATTAATTGCCATAATAAGGTGTAATTTTATGTATATATATATAATGTTTAGAAACATAGCAAAGGTTGCATTAAAAACTGTATTATTATTTTTTGATCAGTTATATGGAAAATAGGTGTATGACTCATTGACCTTATAACTTGTATGTACGTTATATATAAATTCACAGAAATAAATACCTATACAGTGTATAAACTCGACTTTTATTATTATACATTCACATTCAAATAGTTGGAATCAGTAATGCATTTTGTTTTGTTTTGCCTGGAGTTATCTCATAAAAATCCCATTCTAGCTTTAATTATGAAGCTGTATTTATAAACGCAATTCTACTCATGCCCACTCTGCTTCATGCAAATGGGTCAGAACGTGTTCCATTTTCGTGAACAAAAACGATAGCCGATTATTTTTGCATTTGTATAAGGAATTTATTAAATTAAGTTACAAAAATGCTATAAATATAGCTATAAATATTAAGGGTTTCGTTTGGACCAGGGCTATTTGGACAAAGTTCAAATGATAACCAAATATGCGAGCACGGTGGCGCAGCTGGTATAAGCGCTTTCCAGCCAGACAAATATTGTAATCTGCGGTCGAAACCCCTCTTGATCTTAGATTCGTGCCAAACTTGCTAACCCCAAGGAGGGTTTTCGGGTAACAAAATACCTGATACGACACAGCCCTACTCTAAATCTTAATTACCATATTGGATATCATATAATGATTTGGCATTTAATGGCCTAAAACGCAAGTTACGAAGTCCTTACGAACCAAGTTGCTAGTTGACGATAGTGTTAACAAAAATACATGTAAATGGATTGTTCATTATATATTGCAATTTAACTACTGCCACCATGCATTTCTGGACTTTTTTGGCGTAGATTGCTCTGAAATGTTAAAAAATAGACTTGCAGTTTTATTTTTTAAAATGTGTTTTATTCTAAACTTTGGGCCTCCATTCTTCCAAGATACTTTTTATCTGTAAATATTAAGTATATTAACAAATATTAAGTGTGAAAAAATAATAATGAATTAAATATATATATCTCTGAAATTTTTGTCGATTTTGTTTGATGCAATATAAACGAATCCATTATTCATTTGAGAGATCTATTGATGAATATAAAAACGTAACGATCATAAAGTAATAGTTGATATTATTGACCATTTAGAAAGAGATAACCTAACGTTCATAATGTCAAATCTGTTCACGTATGACTAAAGTTTAATGACAATAAGTCCACATCTATTAAATATTACATAACAATAATCCCAAAATTTGTTTTGAATATGTTGTAGAATCGTTGCGAGAAGACACATCAAGTCTTCACGGAATGATCTTGGCAGAAGCCTCAGGACGTGGCCATTTACATTTGGTGACCTTCCTTCTGCGTAATGAACGGATAGATGTCAATATAGTTGGCTGGAAACTGCAAACACCTTTGACCGCATCAATTATTGGTGGCCATATAGATGTCGTACGACTGTTGACCCAAGATGCACGCATGGCTTTGAAGCGAATAGATGGAACTAGATCCGATCCTTTTATCGTCGCTGTCAAAAACAATCAAAAGGAAATAGTTCAACTTCTACTTGAAGAGTCACGAATGGATTGGCAACATAATGATACGTTAACTAACTCGATTATTTCAAACGCTCTTGTGCATGTAGCTCAATGCGGGCATGTTGAGACTGCAAGCGTGTTGTTGGATGATCCGCGCACTGATGTGAATCATAAAAACCGTTATATGAAGATGGGTTTTAGTCGTGACACTGCACTGGTAGCAGCAGCCAGAGGAGGCCATTGTAAAGTTGTTCAGCTACTTCTTGAAGTTGAGCGCATTGACGTCAATAAACCTTGTGCCTATTCAGAATCAGCCCTTATAGCAGCAACCAGAGAAGGTCATCATGACGTGGTGAAGCTACTACTTGAAGATCAGCGCATTGATCCAAATTCACATAATGTACTATCTGACACAGCCTTCACTACAGCGGCAAGAGGAGGCCATCGTGAAATTGTTCAGCTACTGCTGGCAGATGACCGCATTGATGTCAATATGCGTGGTGACTTTTCAAACACAGCCCTAATAGTAGCGGCCAAAGAAGGTCATCATGACGTGGTGAAGTTACTTCTTGAAGATCAGCGCATTGATCCGAATTCACATAATGTACTATCTGACACAGCCTTCACTGTAGCGGCGAGAGGAGGCCATCGTGAAATCGTTCAGCTACTGCTGGCAGATGACCGCATTGATGTCAATATGCGTGGTGCCTTTTCAAGCTCAGCCCTAATAGTAGCGTCCAAAGAAGGTCATCATGACGTGGTGAAGCTACTTCTCGAAGATCAACGCATTGATCCGAATTCACATAATGTAGAATCTTATACAGCTCTTATAGCAACGGCTCGAGGGGGCCATAGTGAAGTTGTTCAGCTCCTTCTGGCAGATCATCGCATTGATGTTAATAAACATGGTGCCTGTTCAAATACACCCCTAATAGCAGCGGCCAAAGAAGGTCATCATGACGTTGTGAAGCTACTTCTTGAAGATCAGCGCGTTGATCCGAATTCATTTGATGAAGTATATGACACAGCTCTAATAGCAGCGGCCAGAGGAGGTCATTGTGACGTGGTGAAGGTACTTCTTCATGATCAGCGCATTGACCCGAATTCACAATATGAACTATCTGACACAGCTCTTATTGCGGCGGCCAGAAAAGGCCATCGTCAAGTTGTACACCTTCTACTGGTAGATCATCGCATTGATATCGATATCGGTAGTGAAGATTCAGACACAGCCCTAATAGCAGCGGCAAATGAAGGTAATCATGACGTGGTGAAGCTACTTCTTGAAGATAAGCGCATTGATCCGAATTCACATAATGTAGGTTTTGACACAGCCTTCATTGCAGCGGCCAGAAGAGGCCATCGTGAAGTTGTTAAGCTTCTTCGGGCAGATCATCGCATTGATGTAGATATTCGTGGTGAAGATTCAGACACAGCCCTAATAGCAGCGGCCAAAGAAGGTCATCATGACGTGGTGAAGCTACTT
>LQRL01083662.1:11904-23412 GCA_001703475.1 Hydroides elegans | reverse complement strand
CCTGAAATATTCTAACAATCATTATAAACTAAGCCAAGACTATTGTGATTTGTTGTATCTAATCGTTTCTTTTTTGGTATGCATGCATTTCCAAGTCAATTAAATTAACGGCCAACATGTTTATTATCACATTGTATTATGATAAGATTTAAAACTATGATTTGAATCACTTTATAGTCTACCCTCCATTTTAAAAATCAGTATGCGTCACTGAAAATATTTTATTGGGGGATTTATTTATAGGAAATCGTATTGAAATGTCCGCAAATATACTGGATGTCATACAAACAACTCAATTAATTCTGACACATTTCTCAATCATTGGCCACCGATATACTAAACACAGCGCGGGACCGGGTAATATTTTTCTAAAAAGCTTAGAAATCCTTGAAAAACTCGTTTTTTGAATATAACTTTTTTATCTTTATTCCAAAAATATTTATATTTAAGGAAAAACCCGCCTTTTTCCTTACAAATTTGCAACAGTAAAAACTTTTAAGATTGCATAACCAGGAGCTGAGATATAAGCCCTTAAAGTATACCAAATGGGGTGCATTTTACTTTAGTTGGTTATGCACATGCTAATTGTTATGCATTAGGATATTTAATGGATTTGACTAATATGAAACCAATGTTATGTATTTTCATAAGACCTATTATATTTGTTTGCATCACCATAAATAATAAAATAAGTACCAACCAGTATGAATAAACATCCGAATTGAAATCCATTTGAATTGGGGAATATGAATAGAATTTATATCCAGAGATATTTCAACATAAAGGATATTTTTTACCGGGTTTCACTTTGACTTGGGCGATTATGGCATGTGAGAATCGGGGCAAGGTGGACTGGGATCATTCTTTCACTTTGATTATTATTTTACTTTATGCATTAATTTGCCTCTAGCATTATCTCCTTCCCTTAGAACAATGCTAAATATACTTAAGTGAGACTGGTAGTTAGCGCCTTGATGAAAGTCTACAAGTCACTACAAGTTCTTTGATTAAGCTATAATTATTTTTATGTTTTTGTTTTCATAAAATCTTGAAGTAATGAAATCATAGTTCTTACACGGCTAAATGGTGTGTAGAAATGTCCACTGAAGACGATTATACCGATCGAAACCGGTCTTAAAGGAAATAAAAAATATCATTTAACAAAATGTAGTTTTATTCCTAACACACCATTTAGCCTAGTGAAAACCAGGATTTCATAACATCATATTCATACATTCGTGACTGTCTAGTTGTGTCTACGTTTGTGGATCCGCGACCTATGCAACGACACGAAACCATACAAATCTCACTAAGTCGTGTAGAGCACTATTTCTGAACTCTTTTATCAACATGTTGTTCAAATTTCGAAATTCTGTTATCTTATGTTATTTGAGAAATCGTTAATCTTGTCCATCAGCTTTTTAGCGAAAATAATAATTTGAAAACAAAACTAGATAATTATGTGCTACTTTTTGTTGTTTAATCAAATCAAAATGATATATTCTTGTATAATATATAAAAATATAATTCTTCGAATTGAAATTGTGTAAAAAATAATATTTCTTTCATAAATAGGGATAGCAACTATTAGCACCGAATTTGAAGGGTGCGACGTGCCTAAACATGAGGGCCGAAGTGTTTTTACGGAGGGGCCGAAAGTTTAGGGACCCAATTGTCCAGTCTCTTTTGTGTACAGTCAATGAGACATATAGTTGGGAACATAAGTTTTGAGTAAGAATGACCCTTACTCAGGGGGATGGGTATATACTTCAGCTAACGGTGTGTTGTTTAGGTATCTCTAAAATGCATAGACAAAACTTGTTATATTATATTTATATAGCTAGTCTTTTCGTATAAAAATGTATTCGTTTATATGATTTGATATGTGTCATACGACTATGAAACAAAATTGAAAACCACAGCTAAAGCTAAGTAAAATAAAAACTTTTTCTACCTATGTATCTTAACAAAACGTATCATACACGTTAAATCTTAATGGAAATATTATAACGCGTTTTCGACTTAAATCTTGCATCAATGCCAGCTTAAATAGGAAATAATCAAAACAAAAACGTTTCAGAAAGTCAACAATGTGTCCGTTGTGGGCAAACTCCCACATAATATCAGCTATTAACTAAATTTTGCAAGGAATAGCTCCATGAGATAATGAGTGTGGACACCCTAAACATAACATAAACTCAATAAAGGCTTGTTCTTTAATAATGATCTGTTTGTGCACCGATACTGTATGCAAAGCAATTTTGATACAACCATTTTAAATTATATTAGAACCAATCAACATAGGGACATTATAGGCATACAAAACACTTATTTGAAATCATATATATTTATATTTTCGTATTGCAAATGTGAATATTAACATTTAACTTCAATGCGACATTGTATTAAAATTGTATTAATGGCATGGAATATTAATATAAAACACTTCTCATCCTCATCCTCAGATAATGCTGCAAGCACTGTACATTATGAAAGTTACATTCCATTACTGTAGATATTAGTTTTGAAAAAAAATCAGTCCTAACTTTAAAAAAAGGCGAATGACCGGTAAATTGATGTCGCATGCTTGATTTATGATATGACCATTTGATTATTTAATTTAATATTAAATATTTTTTGATATAATTATCATAATATGTGAAACCCTTTGCGTAATAACTAATGGTTCTATTTTAAGGTTGAGATATACTATTCTACATTTGAGAAATAGCAATTCATCCCAGATAGACATCGACATCTTAAATTGTTTAGATTATATAATACATAAATATGTTCATTACATTGAAACAATTAAGTATGTGTATATGATAAGAGGCTACAAATCTTATTTTACTCAAACTATGATTATATGAACTTTATGTTCGTATAAAACTATGTTTTCAAAATTCATAATTATATGTTATAATAAGAATATTTAAATTATTGTTGTGTTGCTTATGAATTAAATCAGTTTACTTGTTCACACTTAATGATATGTTAAAGATGAACAATCTTTTAATCACGAAATTGAGCAAAACAACTTGATTCAGCTACAACTTTGTTTTCTGATGCATTTTCCTCCTTGTCAAAGTGCTGCTTACAATCACCTGCTATGTCCATTATTTCTTTCAGATATGTGACAAGTGGATGAGAAATATGAATAGAAGCATGTTTTCTGGGAGGAAAGCTGTTTGTTTTTCAATAAAAGCAATTTGGTAAAACACTAGATAGGAAATTGTTAGGAGACAAAACATATCTACTGCGAATAAGAATAAGAATAGACTACCCTTGCTTTGACAAATTCTATCACTTACACAAATAATTCTAAGGGCCTGGTTATAATATTAGGTAAATGTTGAAACATAAAATAGTCCTTAGCTTGCAAAAAATACATGGGGCAATTTTGTTATAATTTTATTGTTATTTTAATGCCTTATTTCATTGTTGTTCATATGCTTTTTACAAATATTTTTAGAACGCTCAATAATGATACTTTTATGAATGAGAAGGTTTACATGTAAAAAATGATATGAGTAAAGTGTTGCTTTTTCATGGATTATAGCGTTTTTTATTAAAGAACCGGAGAGACTGATTGCTAGAAACTGCAATATTCGAAATGCGTGGGACCAATGTCAAAAGAACTAATATGTATTTATATCTCATTAATCATGCTACTTGTCAATAGGAGTAGCCGACGACAATGGGTTTTAGTAAATCTTGTTATTGGTAAAATATAATTTATGCTGGATTTCTAGATATGAATGATAGTTGTGTATGAAATGTGGAGTTTAATTTGAATTTGACAATAAAATATGTCAATAATTATTTGATTTGTTTTATTGGAAACTCAAAGGATTTACATTGAAATTGAATATTTAACAACACAAATTATTGCATTCTGCTGAACCTAAAAAATCTGTCCGCCCCCTTGTGCCCTTTTTGTTTCAGTCCAGATCTTTCTTCAAATGACACCTTCATAATTTAGCCGGATAGAACCATATAAATATGATACCGGTTGGGTGTTTAGTTCGTGCATTATGATATGCCGATATAAAAGGAAGTGATCCCGCAAAACGTAAGTAGAATATGATGCAATTATGCCATCACATTTGGCGTTAGAAATATTTTAAAAAAATATGTATATCCAAACGTAACAAAGCTAACAGTGCTGATCGTTGGACATACATCATAGCTAAATGGTAGCATAACATTTACCATTCGTCTGCAATAAGTGCTAATGTTTTATAGCAAAATATGTATGATCTTCAATTCAGTTTGATTAGGTGAAATAACATATTGAAGAAATATCAAATTAAAGTAAATATCTAATTATAAGGCATCTTCAACAGACTTACCAGATGAATATAATTATAGTTGAGTAAATATCAATATGATGATAAAATTCTTACTCAATATTAAGATGTCGCAATTCTTTCCAGGACATCAGTATACCAAGAATGTCAAGGGTAATCAACCTGTTTTTCATGTCTCTTCTGGTTCAACTTTCGCCGCAAAATCACTTGCCATCAATGACCAAAGTAAGTGAGTCAATTCTAAAAATATGCTTTGAAAACAAATAAACGTTCAAATGATTGTCAAACTTTCCGTTATATACTTCATACTAAAGCACAGATTTTATTTGACCAACTTATCATCGAGTGTTTAATTTGTATTTTCTGTTTGTATTATATACGACAGTATTATACATACAATTAATTTTGCTTTGGCATCACCACAGACTGACTCATGGTTCTTTAGTCGAGTTGAAATAGTAAATCACCATATTTAAAACCACTTGAATCTGGAATAGAATTGAGATGTATTTACATTCCGAGTCCATGTGCGTGCTGTATTCAAAGCAATCATCAAATTATTTTATCGGATACTAATTTCTATCTTTTGATTCTTCTTCACTTTTTATGCGAAAAATATGTCCAGTTTTACTTCAAATTACAAAAGCATAGACTGTTATTTTGTTCAGAATCTGATAAGCAGTTTCATATAGGCTCTTTTATCATAGCTAAATGGTAGCATGAAGATTACAATTCGATGGGTGTAATAAGTGTTAATGTTTCATACCAAAATATGTATGATCTTCAATTCAGTTTGATTGGGTGACATAATATATTGAAGAAATATCAAATTAAAGTAAATACTTAATTATAAGGCATCTTCAACAGACTTACCAGATGAACATAATTATAGTTGAGTAAATATCAATATGATGATAAAATTACTACTCAATATTAAAATGTTAAAATATGTTAAATTGTGAAAAACAATTCTTTCCAGGACATAAGTATATTAAGAATGTCAAGGATAATCAACCTGTTTTTCATGTCTCTTCTGGTTTCAACTTTCGCCGCAAAATCACTTGCCATCAATGACCAAAGTAAGTGAGTCAATTCTAAAAATATGCTTTGAAAACAAATACACGTTTAAAGATTGTCGGTCAAACTTTCCGTGATATACATCATACCAAAGCACAGATTTTATTTGACCAACTTATCATCGAGCGTTTTATTTGTATTTTCTGTTTGTATTCTAAACGACAGTATTATACATACAATAAATTTTGATTTGACATCATCACAGACTGACTCATGGTTCTTTAGACTAGTTTGACTAGTAAATCACCATATTTAAAACCATCTGAATTTGGAATGGTATTGAGATGTGTTTACATTCAGAGCGTCCACGCGCTGTATTTAAAACAATTATCAAAATATTTTATGGGATACTAGCTTCTATCTTTTCATACTTCTTCCCTTTTTAAGCAAAACAATTGTATATTTTTATTTCAAGTTACAATAGCTTTGAATGTAATTGTATTCAGATTCTGCTTAGTATTTTATAAAGGCTCTATTATCAATATAATACATATGTTAGACAATTCGTTGTGAGTTTACGCAACTGTTAGCATTATGCAATTAGTGTTACATTGTTAAACAGTGAACAATATTAGCCAGTTTAAGAATTTTCTTTAGCAAAGCATCATCAGTTTTAAAACAACGTTTAAGAATTTTATTTGTTCATTGTATTAGTTGCACACTATATACCTGTGTCCAATGCTATTCAATTTGATAAATAGCTTTAGGATCTCATAATGTATTTTAAATAGGTTTAGCAATAATTTAAAATGTATATCATTCATTTGATCAGCAGGAAATGGACATGGTGATAAAATGGTGGAACTTCAACTTTTGAAACGGGCACCACCAACCCGAATGCATAGGATCCGGACTTATCAGATCAAACGCGAACATTGTGCATTTTGCATTAGAAACGCGCATCTTTGTAATCCTATGCAGGCATGCTATGGAAGACTTATGGCAATCTAGATTGGGTTTTGTTATCACAATTCATTTTTAGTTGTATAAAGACATCTTATGAGTGGTGAGTAAAACTGTCGCGAATTGTAGTATCATTTTCATTGCTATTTAATAACATATGGGTAACCTAACAATATACATGAATGCCTTTACATAGAATAAACATAAAGACACCCTTGTTTTTATGCATGCTTTGAAATACAATTGTAATAAATAACATCCTTTACTTTATTTTGTCTGTTTTGCATTTTGAATCAAATGAGCAAGTAAGTAAACATCTTTAGGTAACAATCTTTAGGTAAATTATGAACCTAAGTGTGATGTAAGATTATTGTTTAAACATTATTACGTAACTATGCCAAATCATAAAGGCAATGAACCTGTTAATAACAAATTTGACATGAACTTGTTAAAAAAGAAAATAATTGCATATATTGATTTGGTATTACGACAAAACAAAAACGGTTTCATATGATAACCCACTCACCGGCATTGACGGATATAACAACTCTGTAAGTGTTGATGTACCTTTCATGAACATTTGGAAAAGTCCCGCCTAAATTGAGCCTTTAAAGGACCTGAATGATGTCCGTTTTTATTTTGACCCCAAATACTTTATTCGAGACTTGCATGTGTGTACATTTTGGAAATGATGTCTCTTAATAATTGTTCAATTTAATCTAAATACAAGCTGCATGCACATAGCCTAATCTTTAAATATTTTTTTTCATAATGTTTCAAATATCATCAGTAAAAATGCATGTGTATTTGTTATTATAAATCGGAACAAATTATATAGAATTCTTTCATCCCTAGAAGCCCAAAAGATGAACATTGCTCAATCATTTGAATACCTTTTAAATATTTTTTTTTTCGTTTGGTATCAATTTTTTTTCGAAATAGCTATTTAAATTTATAGGGTGTACGCAGTTGTGGCATATATCAAGTATCGAGCGTTTGATAATGCCTTCATGGCGTCAACAGCTATTTCTATTCTATTCCTCATAACTTTTAAGATATAGAGTTACATAGATATTAATGCCAATGAATATTTGTATTTTCTTCTATGCATCTGCTCTTAAGGATCTTCTCATATAACTAATTGAGCAAGAGCTTTAAAGTGCATTGTAATTGCAATAAGATGCGTCTTAGTGCAGTTAACAAGCTGCTTTTAAAAGAAGTAACCAGGATTGATAATAAAGAAGAAAGGCAAAACGAAAAGTGCTCTTGAAAGGTCCCGTGCAACAATGTGTCAAGTCGATTTAACTTGGTTCATCAAAATATATTGCAAAATATCACATTATTATAGCTTCATGTTTTAAAATGGAAAAACAGAATCAATGTCTTTTCGCAGCTTGCCTATCCCTATATAAAATAACAATTTCAAATCATTCAATGCTTTATTTTTCAAAACATAAATTTGGGACTTTTTACGCTATGCCTCTCACGACCAAATTAAGCATTTTATTCACCCAAAATTAAGCTCTCTTATCTCTTTGATCATCAACCTTTTATCTTGTAAATAAAAGTAATAGATACACTTAATGGTTAAAATAGTGTGAAGAATAATGTTAGTAAGCATTTTGTTTTGCTTGATAGATTTGGTTAAGAAAAAATCGGCGAATCAAATGCAAATATCATATTTGATTATGACAATATAGTCATAAAATAGAATATAAAGTTACATTAAAAGCAAAAACTATTTTACAGCAATTCAGAATGCATCTAATTTCATTCAAATTATTATTATATTTTCTATTGAAAATGATTTTTTTTATAAGAAAAACATATCATGAATTCTGATTTTGAGGAATGGTGTTATTTTAGATCTAGAAATTGGCAGTTTAAAGATAAATTATTTGGCTCTGAATAACTTGAATAATGCAAAATATTGAGTTCTGAGGAATGTTGTTATTTTAGATCTAGACATTGAAAGTTTAATAATAAATTAATTGGCTCTTAATAACTTGAATTAGGCAATAACTTGAAAATGAATTTCAAACAAAATAGTTAATGTTGCATTATGAAAATGTATGATTAAGACTTAGAGTTTATAATATTTATTCATTGGTAACTAATATAGCTAATAGTAAAGATGTTCAAACTTTTAATTAATAACATTGGAAAGCTTGCAGAAGTCTTAGTTTGAAATTGGGACAGGATAGTACCTTACCTAAAATGAAAGCCATAATTTCAAATTAAGCCAAATACCAAAGCGTTACTGTTAGAACGCAATATATATTTTATCGCGTGTAAAATATGAATAAACAGGTAATAACCGCACGTTTTTATTTTATTTGAGCCAATATAATCATTTAGTCACTGTAATAATCTGTAGAAACATTAAATTTGAAAACAATTTCATTATTTCGAAAACCAATTAAACAATGAAACTATAAATGTACTACCGCAATGTGGGCCGGGATTTATATAAACTAATTTATATTAGTTTATTTCATAATATCATCATTTTTGAAGGTTGCAAAAGATTATAATCCACCAAAAATTATACATGTGGCTGAAATCATTTAAAAACTATGCATTTTTTTTGTTCAAACCAGAATCATACTATTTCCTGTTTCATACTCTTTTTTCACATCTTTTATTCATAAGATACACTTTAGAAACACCTTTATGATGAAACATAGAAAAAATGTACATGGTTGATATCTTATTCAGCATTCGCAACCAAAAGAAAATGAGTAATTATTTTGTGATTTGCTGCTTAACCATTAACTAAAACATTTCATTATTTCGAAAACCAATGAAACTATGAAACAACCATTTCAATTTCGGTTGGCGTGTTAAAAGGACACATTGTCGCCGACATTATTGTACAACAGGACCGCTATGTCTTCCCAACCATGTCGGAAATAGACGCGTTTTACGACAATGCGATTTACCTGAACTGAAACTTAAATACATAACCTGTTTTATCAGCGTTTATCAGTTTAGCTAACAACATATGCTATACTTTTACATTTCCAAACGCTTCACTGTGGCACGCAAGCAATAGCATTGTTGTGCTTGGCGAAAATACTCGAGTGTATACTCGATCGCCGCCGGTATTTAAGTATCAGGATACTGATATTGATATTCACATGAATAAGTCGAAGGACAGGGTACTGAGTACATGACGCGGATGTAGCGGCGGGAAGGAGACTCACAGGGGTTGATACATGTGTTTATGAACGTTAGTTAGATTGAAAAATGTTAAACGATTTGCAATTTCTTAATTGTCATAGATTATTATCATTAGTTTGATATTTGTGCATCTAACGCTGTTTCAGGGAAATTTGAAACTTTTCGTTAAAAACTGTATGGAGGGATATCCTTTGTATTGTAATGAAACTAGAAAGATAAGTAGTAATCATGTCATAAAAATCAATAATTCAAAGTTAACAAAATATAAGCCTATTTCATAATTATAATTAATAAACTTAGAATTTTAAATGCTTCAATTTTATTCATGAAAATTCCAAGCCTACTAGGTTTTTAATACCAGAAAAATATTCGGCGAAACATATAGGAAATAATATATATTCAATATGCGATTTCACAAATTTACTACAAGAAGTTCTAAAGGCTAACATGTATTATTTGGAATTATTTGTAGTCAATTTTTATGCATTTTTTTCATTTATTTAGTTAGGACTATATAGTATAATTTCGTCAACGATTATCGTTCCGATGTAGAACAATATCAAAATTGATTGTAAAACTACAATCCCTTCGGTTAAAATAGTTCACAGCACATGGGGTGCGATGAAACTGAAATTCCAAGAAACATCAATTAGTTTTCGTAATCCTTTTTCAAGTAATTTCAAGTTATTTCACCGTAAACAGCTTAACATTTACGAATATTCATTTTATATGAGTCAGTAGAGCATTCATATCTTGTAGCTTTTTTTATTTTGGATGAATTTGAAACTCAAATAAATATAAGTTTGTATATGTGTATTGTTATTATAAAATTTGTTAAATTTTGTATAAATAGCTCAATAGTTCACCAATAGTTTTGAATATATGCGTATTCATATCAAATATGGCTTACCATGTATAATGAATAATCGAGACATCAGTTACACATTCTTACCATTAAATTTAATAATTTGAGCTAAATCCGTCAATATTGGATGACATGATGATGCAAATACAGGCTACTTTACATTGTCCGTAGACGGAATCTATATCTTCTCGTAAGAGTAACTTTTATCTATTAATTATAAAACAACTGTGAGCGATATATTGTACTTTTCCTATTGTATCATACACTTCGACACGGCCCACCATGTGCCCTTATATCAAAACACTAATTAATGTGTTTTTCATTCAGCAAATTTATTAATATATATATATGTTTTGTATAGTTCATTCCAAAGGACTGTTCTAGACATTCATATGTAAATCGTATGTGCTATTTTAGTTTAATTGATCGGTTACGTTTTATTTCACATTATCTCGATCCCGATAGATACATATCGGGTTACAAGAAGGAGTCAGTGCTCCGTTGAGTCGACAATATATAACATAGATTCGTAGAGAGCCCGGTTAATTCATTAATTGAGAATATGCTAACTGAGCCAGAGTGTAGCTAGCATAATATGCGAACTAATATCATGTATATACAAACAAACACCTTTTTGTAAAATTATCTTCCTAAATTCTATTATATTTCGTGTATTGTAGTGTTTTAAGTGATTTTGTACTCAAATTTACACTTTTCAGAATGTTGGTGTCGGGATATCCTTCAATTTACAAATGCCCGTTTTATAATTATTTTTTATCCCGGCCTCTCTATGCAAGTGGAATCAAATATTGAATACATTACATTATATATGTAGTTCTTAAATGATAATGCTCCCTACTGTTCATCAATGATAAATTTCCTTTCTATATTTCAGCAAAGCAAGAAGAAGCCAATGGTCAATTGCGTCAAAATCAATATCATATACGAATACTCCTTATATTTCTTACGTTTCAGTTATTCATTGTTGGAATTTTTGACAGCCTCTCCAGCAATTTTCTTAACTCGTTATAAACCGCTGTTCTATTCTCATCTTTGCTCAGATTCTCGATGCAAGCAAATTAATTTTGTTTTCTAAACGGCCGCTTCTTTATCAAATCCAAAGCCGCTCGACACAAACCGAAGACGTCGAGATGGGTGCTACGGAAG
>LQRL01083662.1:810-11894 GCA_001703475.1 Hydroides elegans | reverse complement strand
CATGTTTGAGTGCGTCAAGGGCAACATTGTATTTTTAGAGTGAGCCCTACCCATCCCTTATATAAAGCCAATCCTAACCCTTTGTAGACAATGTCGGTTTCGCAATAATATAAATTTATCAGTTACTTTACCTCTCTTACGCGGACATAAATCAACGTTCATTTTCGGGATATATTTTGTACGAAACTAAAAATGTTGTCTTTCAAAATCGTTTTAACGTTGATTCATGTGTCTTTAAAATATGATAATATGTGATATACGTTAACATAATTTCTGGTTATTTTTTCATGAGGTTTTCATGCAATTTTAAGTTATTAACTTCGGTGTTATTTTTCCCACGTGCGAATCGGGGGTCACTAACTTTTATTTGCTCATCAGTCATTTCTCATCATGCTGTCAAAGAGATAACACAACATTTTGTGTGCTGTGGTTTATTTAAACCATATGGAAATGTAGTATAAGTTTACTCAAGCTTTGAAGAATTGTACAATTGATGTTCAGGTATGATAAATACGCTTATTTACGCTGCTAAAGCAGGGTTTTGTTGTGATTTGTACGAGGGGGTTAACATGTGTTTTTAATCTGTGTACTTAAAGTCTACGAGCTGATACGTTGAAATTCTATTGATTTGTGTTTTGTTGGCCTGTGACACCTAACCAGTTCGGCCATGTCGTTTAAAGAATATTCAGTAAATTTAATTCGATTCATGTTGAGATTCGTTTTGTTGCAAATTTCGATGATTCATGTTTTTTAAAGACCGGATAAATGAATGATCTATTGATATGTGATCTGAGTCGTTGATTCGCCGTTATTTGATTTATAAGTAAGGGTTGTTATTTGTTTGTTAAATAGCTCATGATGGGCGAGGTTCTGGTAGTACTCTGATGTCTTCCTAACAACGGCGGCAGGTGTTTTCGGCGAAATTCGCGGGTGCACGAACGAGCACCCATCATTATAGAACTGTAGCAGTTTATTCAATCGCGAGCGCAAGTGCGAGCGCTCATTCAAAAGACTTCCTATCGAAGCATCCCCGCAGCAGCGTTCACGGAAACGGAGATCGCGCGGAATTGATTAGCGAACGGCGCAGTGAGCGTGACTGGAAAGTTCGATCTATGCGAGTGTTATTCGCAGGTGTATCGTTGTGAGTAGAATCTGGGGGATATCGTTGGTTTGGGTCGAATGTTTATGATTGTAATGATTTTGTTGGTTTGATTTTCATTAAATAAAAATATAAAATTCATTAACTTGGTTTTTATTGCGTCGGGTCAAAGCCCTATAACTGGCATTTATGACAATGGCGATCTTGCCAGGATCGTATTAAATTTAATACCTGTCGACGCAATTTTTTATCATTAAATAACTGTATTTTTTGAGCGTGTAGCGATTAGCGATTTTCAAATTTATAGAATATTATCAAAACCGATCAGTTAAAGTTGTGTGTCGATATAAAAGCATATATTTTGTGGGTAAAATCGTGATAAATTCGTTCAGATTGATTCGAATTGTTGATCTTAGACTGTCATATTTTTTGATTGTGTTGATTTAAATTAGAGTCATTCATACAAAAATCAATGTGACCAACAGTAACGGTTTGTCACATTGCTTTTTGTATGAAATGATTATCGCAAATTAGAGGTGCGTTCACATAAACGTTTGAAATTTCGATAAAGCGGAAAAGCATGGTGTAATGTGATTATAAAAACTGAGTGATACAAGGTTTTTTGGAAATGATTTGAGTATTAGTACTAATTCGTCGTACGTAGATTTTCAAAGGCAAATCTTAAACAATATACATCAGTTTTATCTAATTTTATATTCGCACGTCGCTTTATAAAAATAGTCATACGTTGATTTAATCCGCGCTTGCTCCAATGTTCTCTTATTAAATTCTTTAAACATTCTTTCTCTCTATTTCTCTTATAATCTTCCTTTGCAATATTTTTGTAAAATATTAATCGTAGAATCATCTAAAACTTGACTATTATATAATTTCGTCTAGACTCTTTTTTCTTCAAATCTTTAATGTCCATATCGCATTAAACTGGTTAACAGTTCGTGTGCGTAATATATCTTTATTTTATTTTCTCTTTACATTCCATAAAGCCGCCAAGGGGTTAACATTGTTCATAAATTATATAAGTATAGTGGGTGTGTCAAAATCGTGAGTTCTGATTGGCTGATCATTCTTTGAGTTTTCCTGCAGCTCATTATAATCGCAAGGCTCATATAAGTCTATATGTTTAATATTTGGTATGGAACATAAGTAAAGTGGGTGTGTCTCAATTTCTCGAATTCCATTGGTAGATACATTCACTCTTGCAACTTTCGCCGCATAAAAAAGGGTTTATTATCTTAAAACGTGGCACAGTTTCAAGCTTTCCAGTATTCCATGATTCGTATTTCATTATGTAATTTTGTACAAGTAAATCCTGGGTTCTTGCGCATGCGTTGTACTTCCGTTGCATAAAACTTTCAACAAGATCGTCGTTTAACTACAGTGACCCAACTTTAAAAAAAAATTATAACTTCTCTTATGCTTGTTAAATCTTTCTATTCCTATTATTCCTTGGTAAAATATATTATAATTTTAATCGTTAATTTTTTTTTTCATAATTAGAAAACCAGTGTAGCTGTATAACATGTAAACCTCTATATCTTTCCTCTTATTTGATTCTTTTGCGTACATTCAGTATAGCCGGGCTCACTTCGACTTATTTATTTAATTTTAAATATTTTTTTTCCAAACATTTTACTAGACAACCAGTGACTTCGGACACCGCGTGACTCGATTGGTACTTGTTCTTGTCAATAGAATGCATCATCCCTTTCGCGTATTTGCGGCCTTTCTACACTTGAATAATTCAAATACTAGTTTCTCCAGTGCAGCATGTCCATAGTATCACACTTAAATTAACATAAATCTTTTAAATTATCATTTATCTTTTCTCAAGTCGGCTTCCACACGGTTTTGACTTGCATTTATGTGACTTCAGGAGATGATACGTGGACATATATTTAATTAAGGAGCTGAGCATCAATTGTGTGTATATAGTAGCGGTTATACTTATAGTTTAAGTGATTATTGACAACCTTTAGGGTTGGGCTTGGACACTTGGGTGTGGGAATTTCTTCTTTAAAATATTTTCAGATACAGCCCTAGTGTATCGGTGCTTGGTTATTTTATATAACAACAGTTTCAGTCCTAATTATTATTAGGGATTGGTTTTCGAAGTTGTGGGCTAGCAGCTTTGGTGTTTCAGGTTCGTGTAACGAGTGCGAACCGGTGTTCAAATTTAACAGTTTCGCGGAAAAGGCTTACTGGACTACAATTGTAGCAATAAGGACTTCAAATAATTTTAGTCCGGTGGTTTCTCAGCTCAGATTGAGGGAGCTGTGGGTTCAGGTTTGAGGACCTAGCGGCCTGGGATTGTTTTTGTCTTGCATCTATTGTTGTTAGACGGTTAGAATTTCAGTTCTATTGCAGTTTCGCGGAAAGCAGACTGGGTTACAGCGTTGCTACAGGGCAAGCTGGGGATTTCGTTTTGATACGATTTCATTCATTCAACTAGTTCGTTGGTATGGCTACTAGTAGCCAGGAACAAGATAAATTAGACGTTGCTCAAACTGAAGAATCTCTTGAAATCATGTCAACCGCAGAAGACTTCCGTAAATTCGGGAAAGAGTTAGGGCTTTCGGGTAAAGCTTTAGCTGATTTTGTCATTCAACAGCAGTCCATTGAGAGGGAAGAACGTGTTTGGAGGCGTGAACATGAGCGTGTATTAGCCGAGCTTGATCTACGTCGTACTGAATTGGAGAGTAAGACGGCATCACTTCCTTCTATCGTGTCAAACGCTTCAAATGTCGGCCCTATGCCTAAACTTCTCAAGTTGAACAGCGATAACGATGACATCGATTCTTATTTATGGGGATTTGAGGTCAATGCTAAGCTTCGAGGATGGCCTCAAAGTTCGTGGGCAACGTATCTCGGTGCTTTATTTGAAAATGCGCTTAAAAACGCACTAAAAAAGGCTCTCTTAATTCAGTTCCAGATGACCAAGGATAGCTGCTTCAAAGCCAAGTTCCATACCAGTAGGCAGTCAAAAGAGAAAACTTTTTCTCAATATGTGTCTCGTACATCCAATTTCTTTGATCGATGGTTAGATCTTTCGGAGGTACCTTCTACTTTCGAGGCTTTGAGAGATTTTGTGATTCTTGAACGCTGTCTTCACAACTCGGCTCCTGAGTTAGTCACTTTTGTTCGAGAACATGATGTCAAGGTTTTGTCTGAAGCAGTATCCAAGGCTGAAATATTCGAGACTGCACATAATGCAAAGCGTTCAAACTCCAATCGTGATCGTTTTAAATCCGGTTCTAACCCAAGGTCCAATAAGGTTCCAGCCCCAAAAGGTCCTGGTCAAGCTTCGTCAAGTCAAAGTCAAGGCAATTCAAGAAAACCAGGGTTTAAAAAGGAGCGAAAGCGATGCTATAGGTGTAGATCTCCCAACCATGTAAAGCGTGATTGCAAAGGCCAGTTAGGGAATGCAGCTGTAGCCGAGGATAAGGCTGAATGACTAGGTCTGAGTGGTTCTTTAGAAGATTCAGTGGCGAATAAATTGGAGGTCAAGCTTGCTAAAGTCAAAGGTATTGATGTCAACGTTATGAGAGACACTGGTTGTACTACTGTGTTTGTCAAGTCTAGTTTAGTTCGTTCAAGTCAATGGACTGCAGAGCAGAAAAAAGTTTCATATGATCAATAAGTCATTCGACTATGCTCCGGTTGCTGAAATAGAACTAGATTGTCCTTGGTTTTAAGGAACAGTACGCGCTCTTTGTCCAGATTCTCTTGTATGTGATGTCATTGTTGGTCAAATACCCGGTTGTGATCTTGTCAATGCTGTGGTTACCAATAGTATGAAGGAGAATTCAGACACGCCTCCAAAGCCGTTGAAGGTTGTAAAAGGTCTTTCTCAGAAAGGAGAAGAAGGTATCACAGTTGGGCCGTGGTACATGCACTTATGAAATATCTGGAGGTTTACTGTATCGTACATATGTATCCGAGGTGATTGAAAACGGCAAATTGTTTAAGCAGTTGATGGTACCAAAGGCCTTTCGATTGTCTATACTTAGTTTGACTCATGACTCTACGTTTGCTGGTCAGATGGGTGCAGACAATGCACGTATGAAGATCATGGATCTCTTCTTTTGGTCTGGCATCATGGGTGATGTGGTTCGATACTGTCGATCTTGTGTTGAATGTCAGCGTACGGTGCCTAGAGGTCTCATTCGGAAAGCACCTCTAGAGCGATTTCCGCTGATAGATATCCCATTCCATCGTGTTGCTGTCGACATTATTGGTCCTATTCTACCGTCTTCTGAGAAGGGAAATATATATATTCTGACTTGTGTTGATTTTGCAACGAGGTATCTAGAAGCAGTTCCTCTCAAGAATATAGACAATGTTAGCGTGGCTGAAGCTCTTGTTGGTATATTCAGTAGAGTTGGCGTTCCTAAGGAAGTTTTTAGCGACAATGGATCTTCGTTTGAGTCTGAAATGATGTCTGAAGTATCTCGCCTATTGTCTTTGAGACAGCTGTTTTGTACTCCCTACCATTCTATGGGCAATTCTGTGTGCGAGCGGTTTAATGGTACTCTTCGACGTATGCTCAGGAAAACGTGTCTTGATAAGCCTAGGACTTGGGATAGGTACTTGGAACCACTGCTTTTTGCATACAGTGAGACTCCTCAGTCTAGTACCAAGTTCCCTCCATTTGAGCTCCTATACGGCAGAACTGTTCGTGGTCCTACGGCTATTTTGTGTGAACTTTGGACGAATGAAGACTGTGATTCAGAGGTCAAAACGTCCTATGAGTATGTCCTAGATTTTAGGAATAGGCTTGAAGATACCATTTCCATTGCCAAAGACGAGTTGTCAAAGTCTCAAGACGTCAACAAGTCATATTATGACCGTTTAGCGAAGCCCAGATCCTTGAAAGTCGGAGACGAGGTATTGATCCTTGTTCCTACAGAGCAGTTCAAGCTTCTTTTGCGTTGGAAAGGTCCCTTTACGGTTCTAGAAAGGAAAGGTCTCAACGATTACTTGATATAGATGAATGACAAAACTAAGTTATTCCATATCAACATGCTCAAACGGTTCTTTGTCAGATCTGATGAGCTGAATACTTATGACTCTGGCTTCTTGGTGGCTGCTATCAGCGAAAATATAGACAAGGACTATAATCCGCTACACAACAAGGAGATTTGGAAAAGGTCTGGTGTCGAAAGCTTTCGAGATGTAAATATATGAACATCATTAACGGCAGAAAAGCAGCAGGAATTGTGGAATTCGGTTCAGGAATACTCTGTTATTTTCTCTTCGGAGCCTGGTAGATCGAATATGTGGTCTTGTGACGTTCCTTTGCTAACAGAAAAACCTGTTAGGGCCAAGCAGTATCCTATTCTCCATGCCCTTATGACTGAGTGCAAGAAGGAGATTCAAGATATGCTTAAACTTGGTATTATTGAACCGTCAAATTCGCCGTATCGTGCTCCTTTAGTGTTGATTAGGAAAAAGGACGGGAATTGAGGCTTTGTACTGATTATATAGCGCTTAATAAGGTCACTAAATTTGACGCTGAGCCTGTGCTATCGGCTTAAGAGATTTTTGCTAAGTTAGCAGGGTGCCAATATCTGTCTAAGATGGATTTTGCAAAGGGTTATTATCAGATTCCTGTCGCTCGCGAAGATAAGCTTATGACCTATCTGGTTATGCCATTCGGATTCAAAAATGCAGGCAGCGAGTTCAACAAGATGACCAGAAAGCTTCTTTTGGGTCTGAGCGCACTGGAAAGCTTTGTCGATGACGTCTTTACGTTCACAAAGGCGTGGAAAAAACAGTTAGAGGTCCTAAAGCAAGTCTTCAGAAGAATTCGAGACGCTGGTCTTACGGTTAAGCCGTCCAAATGATTTTTGGGTATCCCAAGCTCACTTTCGTAGGTCACAATGAAGGTCAAGGGCAGGTCACGTCCCAGGACGAAAAAGCGGAAAACATTCGAGACGCTCAGTTGCCAGAGACTAAGAAACAGCTACGTTCCTTCTTAGGTCTGTCAGGGTTTAATAGGCAATACTGTCCGAATTACGCTACAATCGCTTATCCTCTGACAGAATTGACGAGGTCTAAATCGCCAAATAAGATCCACTGGAATCCTATAGCAGAATCGGCGTTTAAGGAGCTTAAGAGTCGTTTGGTTACCATACCCATCCTCAAACTTCCAGAGGTTGATAAAGAGTTTGTCCTTCGTACCGATGCTTCAAACGTAGTAATTGGCGCTGTTTTGTCAAAGTATCAGAATGGCGAGTTGCTTCCCGTGGCAGAGGCCAGTCGAAAACTTCTTCCTAGGCAACAGCGTTATTCTGTTATCGAGCGGGAATGTTTGGCAATCATATGGGCAGTTGATCGATTTAAGGCTTATTTGTTCGGACGTCCGTTCGTCTTACAGACAGACCACAGGTCGATTTAAGGCTTATTTGTTCGGACGTTCGTTCGTCTTACAGACATACCACAGGGCTTTGGCATATTTTAAGTCTGCAACTCATACCAATGATAGGGTTATGAGGTGGGCAATTTTGTTGCAGCCGTACGATATGGTTCTGGAGGATATTCCGGGAAAGGAAAATGTCGGAGCAGATTTCCTTAGTCGGTTAAATAGCGGTTAAAAGCGGTTAAATTGGGTTAAACATGGGTTCCGGGGGTAACGGGGCAGTCAGCGATTCTGGTGTTAGATTTTTCTGTAGAGCAAAATCTTAAAGGGGGCGTGTGTAGACAATGTCAGTTTCGCAATAATATATATTTACTGTACCTCTCTTGTGCGGAAATAAATCAACGTTCATTTTCAGTATATATTTTGTACGAAACTAAAATTGTTGCCTTTCAAAATCGTTTTAACGTTGATTCGTGAGTCTTTAAAAATATGATAATATGTGATATACGTTAACATAATTTCTGGTTATTTTTTTCATGAGGTTTCATATATAGTTTTAAAAACATCAAACAAGTTGGTCATCCACCAAACTGCATCTTTGAGAATCGCTCAAATTATCATAGGTTCGTTTATATATTTAGTATTAAAAACCGTCGAATAGCGGTCCGTAAACGGCTTATCCAATCTGACTTTATTTTAAGCTTAGAATTGTAACACTCCTCCGATTCTACTGATTTTGTAATATACGTATTTTTTGCAGAAGCAATAATAATTAGAAATTAGCTCTTTCAGTCTTTTTGTTTAGTTCATGTTGTTGCAATTTTCATATGTGGCCCTATAGTGGAATTAATATTAAAATACGATATGACATACCAAAACAGCTCTGTTTTGCCTAGATTCAGATGTTTATTGTAGTGTATGTCGTACAAAATAGATTACCCTTTTAATAAACCCACACTGTTTTACAATTTAAAACTACAACATCATTAAAAAATGTATATCTATAATTTCTCTAAGCAGCTTCTAATGTTACCATACACAAGCTCAAAGACCCGATCGATATTCCCGAGGAAGAGGATCTTGCGTTATCACAGTTCTTCCTCAAAGGCCAAGGTCGCATACTTTGTGAACTTTTTAAAAAATCGTGTGACGTCTTTACGAGAATATGCATCTTATCCTTGCATTCTTTAACAATATTTCGGCTTATAAATATCTAGTTTGAGAATTCTATATCATTGCTTTTCACATTTAATCGTAACTATATGTCTGTTTTGTGGAATATGTTTTGAATGCCGGATCCCCATCTGCCTTTTCAGGGGCCAATACCCCCGCCAAGAGCTATGTTAATTCCCTGAGATGACCGCGAAGGCATGATTAATTATAAATGATTAATTATGAATGATTAATTTCACATATAATGCATACCTAAATTAATTAAATTTAACTATATATATAATCATTTTGATTTTACAGGCTTAAGGCTACTGGAGCGCACACGTCTGCCTCTCGTCCGCAAGCAGCCCGGTATAAATAGTTATGGTACGTTTAAAATCTAATTTACTAGATAAATGATCATTTGAAAATGTGCTACATTATTAATTTCCTTTTCTTAATAAACATAATTTGATGGAGAATTTATTTGTATTAAAGAAGTTGATGATTATGGAATAATAACCGAAGGGTCCTAATCAAAATGGTTATTGGCCCGAGGGATAGGGAAAAGTAATTCCCAAGCCCGAAGGGTGCGGGCATTACTTTTACCTATCCCGAGGGCCAATAACCATTTTGATTAGGATCCTGAGGTTTTTGTTCCTTTTATTGCATAGATTTCCACATTTTTCGAACACTTTTTCGAGTTTGCAACGTGAAATATATTTGCGCAACGTTTGCGTAATTTTACGTAACGTTGCGTAAAACGGCTATTTTCGAAACAATTTCCCTACCTTTCGGATAGTGTTTTCGAAACTGGTCTGTCGGTTTTTGAAGACATAAGAATACATCCGAAGTCACTTGATGTTATTCAAAAGAGTCTTTGGTCATATTCTTTCAGTTTGGTCGTATTTTGTTATAGACACTTTAGATTTCTTCGCCCCTTTAAATGCATTATATTCACAATTTTCCATGTCGTTAATCACTCCATACATCTGCTTTAAACTTGGAATTTCGACGATTCTATCCATAAATGCTTCACCAATATTAATTTAATCTTATTCACATCATCATTTTGATGCTTATATTTCATCACAAATCCTGAAGTTTTATTCATTTTATGGTAAATATCAAGCATATTTCAGTCCCTTTTCAAATGATGTTCTAATTTCAGGCTATGAACATGCTTATACTTTTATTAGCGTTCTGTTTATTAACTTTATACGTCAAAATACAAACCTTTTTATTCTATTTTCATAAACATGTGTGCTATCCTGTCACATTCTTTTCAGTAACTGCAGTAAATAAAATTTCATTGCGTAGAATTTGAATTTTGACTTCACAATTACAATACAAGGTCAAGTGCATCGAGTACTGACTGGCTGAGCGTGTGTGTCCTACAACCAAGACAGTTGCCATAACGTACTCATGAATATGCTAATAGAGTAGAGAATGTGCCCATGTGCAACAGGCGCCAAAGCGGCATCTGGGCGATCGGTGTTCGATTCCTGACAGGGGCAATTTTATTTTATTGAATGAAATAGCCATCTTTTTCAAAACAAAAATTATACAATTACTACGCACCCGGGCATTATCACAAAAGATAATGACCGGGTGATTATGCCCTGTAAAATGCTTCAACCATGCAATAAAATGTTTTACAGTTAAACTGATACTTGCGTTCGGTTATATTTAGCAAAAACAAGGTTTTATATTAAAACATATCGTAACGTATTCGAAACACATTAAACAACCACAAACTGTTTCTGGTATTCATACAATGGAGTGTCTCAAAACGAACCTACCTATTTAATTACATAAACGAAATAAATAAGCCATGAATCTATTAACAAAACTAAACTTTCATAATGGTTCAGGTTAGCCATGACAATTTGTTGAATCACGGTGAGCAGGAGGACTGGGCAGAAAATAGTGCCTACGGCAACGTCACGGCGTTGCCGAACTAGACGGGCGAAGTAATAGTGTGCGAGCAACACATGTCAGAATTAAATGTTTTGCACACTTCGAAATTAACAAATAACTAATGCTGAAATCACTGTGTCCATACGCTAAATTACAATAACTAGAACGAGTGACCATAAATAGTTAATCAAAATAAGATTTTGATTTTATATTCGTTTTGTCACCCTCGTTTATCACCCTAGTTGTCATGTTTCTCCCCTGATTGAGATAAACACATGCAACAAAGAGGTTTTCACATAAGTTAGAAGTCATCCATTATATTGTTCATACATATTAAGGACATCTTTTAAAATGCATTTTTTTAAATAAAACGACAACAAATATTCTTTTCCCCTCATGATCACCATCCGTCCCGCCATCCACGGCTATGGCCTACCACCAAGCGTCAAACTCCAGCACGCCCTCCCTAAACAAAAGCCCTATTGCGACAAAGGCCTGCAATGCTTAAAGGAAATCCAAGACCAAATCGAAGAC
>LQRL01083610.1:0-14724 GCA_001703475.1 Hydroides elegans | reverse complement strand
ACCCCCCCCCCCCCCCATCATAGTAAATTATATTCTTATTTCCATATCGAACACAACGTTGTGCTTTTAAAAATGCGTAGTAAAGCTTTCTTACAGCCTAGTGGGAAAAGGACACACAATATGATGGGCGATAATAGGTTATTTCTTCAAAATGAGCTTTTAGTTATAGTGTCGGTGGCAAATATTTAAGATTAAAAAATTGGCTTATAGCTTAATATGTCTTTTCCTCGAAATACATTTTATAGATCTCAGAACTTAAGATTACCTTGTTAAAACATTTCAGACAAATTTTGGGCTTTGTAGTTTGTATTATTTTGTGATTTTCGGGTATTGATATTTTACTTCCAATAATATTGCCGATATCCATTTCCTCCCGCCGTCTCACCGATAAAATTATACAAATCCCTGCTGAGACGGCGCGACTTTTAGATATATACCCGTTAATGGAAAACTCATATTAGAAAATCGGATGAATATTCCGCACCTTATCTGTTATAAAATAAGTTGGTTATCAGTTTTTTTTTATGTAGAAGAAGTTGGCAGTCGTGGCATTTTTAGAAATATCAGTAAAAAAAGTAAAATGGTCTAAAGTAACAAATGTGATTTCAAAGCTAGCGATCTTCAGTTCAAAAGAAAAACATCTATGGTACAAACCATCAGTACTTAAACCATATATAGAAATGAAAGCTTTGACAAAATAATTTGCTAGAATGGTATACATCGGGAACATGCAGTGTTCATTAGATTTTGTTTGTACAAATTTCATAATGATACTAGTCTTTTATTTATGTCCTGATATATTACTGATGTACATTGGTTTGTATTATGTTTCAAATATATATATATATATATATGCTTGGTAATGGTAATTTTGGTAAAAATTATGTCAAAGTTATGTCTTACAAAATAGAACATATATTTAGCACACACCGGAGTCCGTCTTGCATTAAGTTCACACCTAGACTGAAGCAACCCGATCATTATCAAATATATCAGTTTTAAGGTTGGATTCGAATGATACATGAGTCGGCTCGCTTACTATACAACAAGTTCCATTATTGTTTTGTTTGGAAAAAAACGTTTTTATAATGAATGCGCTTTAAATCTATATAGCTTAGGTTAATTTCATTGAAAATCAATATATCTTGTTTATGATATTATATATAATTAATAAAAAATATCGCGTTATTGGTACTTAACAAATGTATTTGATTAACGTAGTTTTATGGTCATCCAAATGACCAATTTATTTTAGGTGTTACGAAATAGGCTTACGTTGACATAAGATTGAAGCCCCCGGTATGAATGAGAACATGTTCTACTAAAGGTCATCTCGGGCTTTGATCTTGAACAAAGATATCATGATCACTGAATTGGACGATTCCTATTTTAATGAAATAATGTTAAAATGACTGAGATATAATCTAGATTTATGAAGATAATAAGGTATTTTAATGAAAAAAAAGTTAAAATTACGACATTAGGACTTGTCTTATCTATTTTTGTTTAGATAGCAATTTATTGTTTATTTGTGTGATTAAATACTCTTTTTGATTATTCACTTTTCATTTACAAACGCAGATTGATATCACATGAACGTTTATGATTATTTATTTGGACGCTTATTTTTATCAAGCATGTTCATAAGTATCTCTGTTTTCATTCGACAAATCATTGAGTCCGCCATGGAAGTCTACATTGAACAAATTAACAGCATTATCTCTTGCCGTCTAAAATATAGAAAATAACATATTGCTGATATTAATAATTAACTTGTTATACATTTTTCATATAGTATCATGATCAAATAACAATGTTGAAATACAAACATAGGCATTGTATATTTGTTTATTTGAAACATTAAAAGTCACATAGTTCCAAACAGCAATCCTATTTCTTTCCTGAATCTGAAATGCATCAATTCCATTAAAATACATTCAAACAGTTATCATGATATTTCATCATCTTAACTTAAATTTCAAACAAATGCATTCTATATGATTATTTGAATGTGTTGTAAAAACGGTTTGAGTTCAAAAATAAAACTTACACATTCCATCGCCATAGAACTGACAAGCTACCAGCTTTGTATTCTTGATTTTAGTCTAAAAACATGCCATTAAAATATATGAGGTATATACAGGTATTTTATTCTTCGTTGATGTAAACCAATGTCTATTTTGATGTTAACATGTGTAGCTATAAAATGTTTGTTAACTTTTTATTTCATATGAATATATGAATATATGTAAGGTGTTATCATATATGCATATATGCATATATATATATTCATATTCTATATCAAACGCCATCGAAATAAGTTAAGATTATATGTAAATTGTGATATATTCACTTAATTGTATTAATATATAGAATGTTTTATAGAAAATGAACTACGATGTTTTGACTTGTTTTAATCTTTTCATTGACGAATTGCCCATTTGCTCAAACCTCAGTAACCTTCATTTGTTATGCGGCGTAATTAAATTGTGGTAAGAACCCTAATTGCAACTACAGAATGCATTTTTACCTCTACTCCTCCAGCCGGATTGACAGTCACAGTCCATTGCAGAGCCGAAATATAATCCTCTGGCTCCCAGCAAAACTTGTACCAATCAGTTGTTGGAATCTCCTATTCTCATCAGAGACAATTTATATTTTGAATTTAGTTTTTAGCGATATTAAAAGTTTTTTTTCAAGCTATTTTAAGAAATGCTCCAATAAATTATAGCCACCAAAGTTTATGTTATTTTTATCAAAGTCTTGTTTTTTTTAAATACATATATGCTGATCACTCGAAAAATTCGGCTATATGAACGTTATTTATTTTAATGTTTTAATGATCAATTACATTATTAATTTAAAGAGACGAACACCTTAGAATACTTAAAATTTATATTTTACAAGCAATGAAAATATTGTTCTTTTTTTATTGAAATCTATTTAAATTTCAATGCATAAAATTCGTAACATTCAAATCAAAGCACTAGTTAGAAAACAATACCACCATTAGCTTAAATTGTTTTCTCATTTTGTATTGATAAAGCTATAAACTTTGAATAATGCTATCAAAATCAATAGCAATCTGATAATTGTTATTAATTTTTATAATAAAATATAAAAAATAAGGATATCATTTCATTTTAAGAGTTTATGATATGCGTTTTATGAAAACAGCAATCTAATTTTATCACAACCAAAGTGACATAGCTTTTAAAATATTGAAGCAATAACCAACAACGATGATTAAAACTGTAAACATGCATTGAAACAGTACTTACCGTGATTGCGCTGTTGTAGCCGCTCATAAGAGAATAGGTTTCAATGAGGACACTTTCTGCACCGTGTACATTCATACATAGCATGTACGGGTAATAGTTGTAGTAATCCTCATAATAATCATAGTAATACTCATCTGTGATCTCAATAAAAGGTTTTCCATCTTCACCACAATTAAGGTTTTTTGCTGATCCTATAATTAACAACGTTTTACAATTAAGTGATAGTTATATTAATAAAAATTAAATAATTATTGGGTAGTTACTGTTGGGTTAAAATTGTGGAAATCATTTATCAAGATTGGATTACCCAAATACATTAGACCTTATTCAGTTTTAGCATTCATTAAACCAGTTTATTCTACTCCCAAAATTCTAAGAGTGTTCTACATATATTTGTTAAGAGAAACCTTTACGTGCATGGAACAAACTTACTATTGTACAAATGCTCAATATATGATTTTTATTAACATAGCAATACAACGTTGATAAGCCTGCATGCGTGTACATACAGTACATTAAGGCAAATTATCTAAATATCATGTACCTAAAAGAGCATTTTGTTCATAATGACTCCACTCGCCAGAACACCCTTCTGAATAAACCATGAAAGGTGTATTGTCGTATTTGACCTTCAATTTATAGGTGTTGGCTTTGCATGAGAATCCATCTGAAACAGAGAAATTGAATGTAGTTCAGTGCTGTTGTCCAGGTAAAATCCAACAGTAACCTCATTAAATATATTGGAAAAAAATTGGTTTTATTGATAAAAAGGCGTTCATTGCTTAAAATTTACGTGTTGGATCATTAATAGCTGAGCATTACTAGCTGTGATTATGAAATATACAACATGGCCTGCACATGCTATTTGAAATTCTTTGTTGCACATCAGCCGCAATTTCATAAAAAGGACATACTCTCCGAAAACGCATGTATTGCATCGAAGAAAAAGCATGTGTCATTTCCAAGTTTAGAATATCTTTAGAGCACTTAAATGCATTGATATGGTTTCTGTTTTAAGCCAATACTGTATAATCATTAAATATTAAAAACCATACTTACGAGTGTAATGAATAAGAGCTAAAGCATAAAGAGCTAAAACAATTGCGAATTTCATTTTGCTGTTACGTTTATCAACAATTATTGATACCACAATGCATTTACCATCGACACCGTTTTTAACATAAGCCTTATGCATTGGGGTTTTATAGCATAGCATACTTCAAATAGAATTATGAATGCAATAATTTAGGCAATTGTTAAAGTGAAAGGTAATGAAATAGATAAATGTATTAATTCTGGGTTTAAATGTTAATGACGTAAAAAAGGTTTTATTGAACTTATCACATGTTGCTCACAACCATATATATATAAGATATATCAAGATACATTTATTTAACAAAAACATCACACGTATCATTAGTGGTAAATGATACGTTTTATATCACCTATTTAATAATTCATTTATTATAACAAAGAATCCTAATATCATCCCTTACAAATTTTACTTTTTCTCGAAATACCTACTAAATCATGCATTTGCAGCAAAAGCAAAATGAAGTAAAAGTGAAACTATGAAACTGTCCGTAAATTGGTTTGATGGAACGATACGTGCTATTCTAACAATGACAAACATATTACGTGTCTGAATTCACAATTTATCATAATACTTATGAATAATTTTATAAATGGCTAAGATACTTTATTTACACATTTTGTTCATCTGAAAACATCTAAAAGTCATCTAAAAGTGTGGTTGCTTAATTTATTATGTATCTCAGCATTATTATTTGTATATAATCATGATTAGAGAGGAATGACGTCCAAAAAAATGGACATAGTTAAAAGATAAAGATGTTATGAGTATGTTCATGTGCCTGCTGGGATTTGGCGGAAATAATAATTCCACTATCAGATGCATGATATATTATACTTATAACTTATCATGCAGTGCTTAGAATTACAAGGCGAGAATGGGTTTAAACAGAAAACAACAATTATAAGGGATTGTGCTTCTATTATTCTTATACTATGTATTTGCATTTTAACATGCAACACAGGGCCTAAGTAAAGCGATATTGCCCAAAAATGACTACTGGTCATTTTTAGCAATCGCTTCGAGAAACTATTTCCATTATCTTGCTTTAGGCGATAGATTAACTTATTTGATCAGAGGCGGGTTGGTTCGGTTGAATCTTGAGATTTAACAGGTTTTATTTGTTCCAATATGCTAAAGAACAGATTTAACCGAGGATAATCAATAGGCAATTAAATGTCTTAAAACTCATAATTTTGTAAGAATGAACAGCACGAGATTGTATTGGCACTTCATGGCACTTGAAACCAATATGTAAGTAAAGAAATAAAATGCAACATGCACGAAACCGATGGATCAATTGAATATTATGCAAATCCCCGTTTGACACTTATATCGATGATATGTCAAAATACTGTAACGCTAAATGTCATTCTAAATTATATAGACTATGAATGCATTTGGAAGGGTAGCTTAAATATGTTGCTTTTGTAGCAGATGTACCTTTAACAGTGTGATTCTGATTATATAAAAACAATCATTCCTTATTGAAATCTAAAATACTGGTATAGAATCTTATTAACCGTTCTCAACTGGCGTATGAATGTGTTAAGGACGGGACGTACAATGGCTGAAAAAGAAACGAGTTTTAAATATCTTGTTTAGTGAATTATTTAATTAATTATTAATATTTAATTTTGAAAGGGCAATTTGCGGTGATTTATCATCCATCAAATGATTTACCCCGAAAGTAATTAGGTCGCATGTTTGGTATATCCACTTTATGATTTGATATGGGAATACAGTAAAACAAAAATTCAACACGTACGTAAAGTTTATTTTACTTAAGAAAACAGTTTTTATACATGTAACAAACAAGTTTTATTTTATTTATCATTGTTCATATTTGCATCATAAATATACAAAACCTCTGCAAACAGAATGTATACGTGGTTAGCTAGACTAAATTAAATGCACATGTTGATTTCATCACATCTGGGAATGCTCTCTTTCTTGAGCGGTATATTCCGGAAATGAAAGCAACATTTTTTTAATCGCATTTATTGAATTTGCAGGGTAAAAACAGCAGTTCGATATGCTAACGCATTTACTGCGGCATTTACTGATGAATCAAACCGACCCATTAATAGAAAAACTTAAAACTGCGATTTCTTACAAATAACAGATTATACAAATTGTAGCTTTTCGCACCATTGATTACTTTGGCTGTATCTCTCAAATAAATTAAATTAGATTCTAATATATTTGAAAATGTTAAAAAAAAAACAAATTGACATTATTTTCTTTAAGGCGATAACATGAAATTATTTAGTTCCGTACTGCCTTGTTTTAAATAATTCAAACATGAACGAAAACTGCATGTATTATAAGTTAACAGAATTAGTTGTTGGTTGCATAATCATAGGGTGATTTGTCCTTGCAATTTGATCCAGGTTTTGTAACATCGACCATCTTCATATAGCCGTCCTTGCTAAGTTCCGCTCCATTTACGATTTCATAGTTGTTACTGTCAACCGAACCAATCATCGGCGATTCGTTGCGTGTAGCGATCATGGTGTTTGAAGGAGTCGCCGCTGTGTTGTATATGTTTTCGGCGCTTCTATTGACTGATACGGGTACCAAATAGCCATCTGCAGTACTTTGCTCATCCATTGCAGTGCGTGATCTGATATTATTAGAAAAATGAGGAATCGATAATCATTCATTTAGTTTTAATCAAAAACATTTTATATTTCAAAATGGTTCATCATGGTTTGAAACAAATACACATTGAATTTAAATTGGGTTCATTTATCATCTACTATACTCTACCATACTTGTACCTTGATGATTTGATATATATATAACGACGTTCCTTATGGGCATTGTTACCGTTTTCGCAAAAGAGATAAAGTAATTAACGTATTTAAAACTTGTTAAAACATACGAATAAATGAATTTTATCATGTTTTATTTTCATAAAAACATGAAATATGCATACTTAGCAAAACTATGAAACATATGAGATATAGTACTCATTTTTAGTGATACGTATTTTCGAATCCTTCAATATAATTTTATTTTACAGAAATCAAACTTATTTGATATAGAATATGCAAGTAGTCTATAAAAGGAAAACCCGTTAAATCCTCACATCTATAGGGGCCTAGTCAATTGTTTGCTTATATAAGCGCTTAATGAATAAGAAACACAGAATGGCTTGGGCTAAGGTATTATGTCTCCATAAATGCATGATTATGTGAGTCGTTAGACCTTAAGAGAATTTCGAATTTATGAAAGTAGAAATACAAATTGATTGATAAACAATATTTAGTTGTTAATGTTAAAGCACAGATAAAATACAGTGCTGGAAACCAAGCAATAACTAATAAGGCCGTGCTCACCTTGTCGAGCCAAAGCTGTGAGCCGATGTTGTTCTTATTGGATTCGCATTGTTCTCCTCTCCTTTATTTTCCGCTTGTCTATGGGCATTTAAATGTCATTTGGTAATATAATATAGGACCATCATTTTGTATTTACAAATATTTTAATTTAATTCTGTTGATAAAATCTGTAATAAATGGCTGATAGAAAATTATAATACAAGCTATCGAAAAAAAACAACGACATCTTGGCAGTTTTAAGCAATTTGTTTCATGTAACTTGGTTTGATATATGATTGGTGAATGTCAACATGCAGAAAACAAATTACCGTAAAGTGTATCTTATGGTATTCTGCTTTTTTCAAATCGATGTTTATAAGTCAACATGTGTAAATATATCCTTATAATTGATATCAAACGTCATGATAGCGAAGACTAGATAAATTACCTGCTGGTTGATCTACATCTGTAGAGTATGACAGCTACAGTAACAAATAGCACCAGAATAAGTACGCTCTCGCAAACTATAACTGCAATAATCCTTGGATCTAAAGCAAAAAACACATGTAACTCAAGTAAATTCAATTATTTAAAGGGTGATCACAGCATGTCATTTATCATTTAGCATAATTTGCTTTTTGATGTATTTTGTAACTCTAAAAACATTGAAGCTATGGCTATATGTTGTAATGGCCCCTTTAATCCGTTTAGAGGGTTTAAATCACTATGATGCCCGTTGTTTCGTATATGGGATATTAACCATAGAGGGACTGATACATGATATAGCCGAAGCTATTTGCTATTGTTGGACATCATTTATTATTCAATTATATTTCACCCAAATTGCGACATTACTCTTTCTCAATTTGTCTTCTCTATTTCATTAGATGAACTGATCAGTAAAACTGCCGCTGGAACATAAAAGAACTGCACATACCTAGCCCAATCTGTCCATTGCTACCTTTTACGTGAATCGGTGTCGGTTCAGTTGCCATATGAATGTTATCTATGTACTGTGTTGTGCATGAACATGTTTCATCAACGACTGAAACATGCAAGTCGATGGCCTATGAACGATTGCGTTCAATATAAAAGGGGAGTCTTTTTGGGTATTTTGTTTTATTAAATATAAATAATAATTAGTATTCTTTATCTTCACACAGTATCGACCTCAAGATGACAAACATATGTTCTTGTATTATCATTTGAAATGAAACCTACAGCGTTTACAGATAAATTGGTATTGCTTGTTACAGGAATATGACCACCATCGTGATTCAGCTTGTACATTCACAAACGATACACAATTTTCGCCGCTGCCTCTAGATCCTTCCGTGTTCAGTGTATATCTGCGGAAATGGTTATATCTGTAATCGGCATTATCACCCCAGGTCCATATCCCCTCCACGCGACTCAATCCAATCCATTGATGCTTTGTCTGGTCTCTGTTTATAAATTATAGCATATGCGTTATCTACTCATTAAAATCACACATTAAAATCATAATATTTGTTCTTTATAACTCTAACAAAGGGTCTTGTGTTCACTTGATGTATTGCATAACAATAACAAGATTGTACTTAAATTCCATAATATTTTATTTACGTAAGCGGCTAAAATTGTATACTTTGTTTAAATGAATCATAATTTTACCTATTGCTTTGAAGCCAATTATTTTCGCTTTCACTCAGAATTGAAGTCAAATGGCTGTTTTGTCGATTACAAAACAGTTCGGCATCATCAAAATTCTTTGCATCCAAGTGAAACAGATACTCGTTGTCAGTACCCTCTCGTCTTATCCATTCTACTAGAGGTTGAAACAAACACATTCATTATACCAACACATTGCATTTTATTGAATGAAAATAATAATTGACTGCTCTGTAATGAGCATTGTTATACGAATTAGCAATAAGATGTATATGGCAAGACAAGGTTTAGCGATAGTTTTTTCGAAGTTAAACATGTGTTTGCATGAATAACTTGTAATAAGGCTTCGGTCTCGATACATCACGTTTATCCGTTTCGGGCAATTAATACCTAACAACATTGAATCTTCATATAGTCAGAGAGCTTAAATGCAGAGAGGTGAATGATGTTAGAGGTCGACGTTATTTTGCTGTTGTAGAGGGTTAAATATTATAGACATGGCGGTCCAAATGAGTCGTCTCTTTTCTGTGTTCATATACTGTGAATACACAAAAGTTTCAGCACAAAATTAATACACTTTATTGAGATGTTCTTGTGTGAAATTGTCCAAATCTCCCCGTCTACAGTGGCCCAAAACTATGGGAGTACTTTTTCTGTACTCGAGCATTTCAGGTATTGATCTTTTTCAGGAGCGCTCATGATACACCATTTCAAAAACGTTCCTTTTAGTTTAGATGTTATGAATTCATATATAAGATAAGATTTCCTGGTGTGAAAAAATTTTATGAGGGACAACTAAAGGTGCTTATTTTGCGTTCGCCACGTTCCGTACAGCTATTTGGTCACAGTTACAGGCTCTTTCCCTGATTACGTCATCAATAAATGTAAATCCATCCTAATATGCACATCAATGGTTAGGAAACGCGCATGTGCTCAAACTTTCCTGTGGGCTTTTTAATGACCATAGAGTGCGTCTTACCGAGATTAAAGATATTTGAAAGGGAGGCATTTTGCCAATGTCGGCTCTTGACACAGCGGGGAAATTTTTTGACAAGACGCTAATGTACAATGGTTCTAACAAAGACATAGATCCTTATAAAGTCGTTAGTTATAAACTAGCTATAAAGGTTTTTAAACCGCTTAATACATTTATAAACAACTTATTATCAATAGTATAGGCCACCTACAGCATACCATTAAATTATTTCAAACAATGTCCAACACTTTAATTACATAATAAGTGTATCGTGACTAAGTAAAGTATAGTAAGAGTGTATTGTAGTATTATTCTCACTAGAAATTTGTAGATTTTTATTTTAGTATCAAGGCTTGATACTGACTCTAGATGGTATGTGATTAATTTAATTAAAGTATTATTTTTTCATCAACTTCGAGGTTTTCTCGATATTTCATTTAAAGTCATAATTGTTAACCATTTTGTTGTCAATCATAGACGTATGACCCAAACCTTATTGTTTTAATTGTTGTGGATATGTTGCATGTTTAGTATAAAACATAGAATATCATCAAATACATTTAAACAAATCGATTACAGCGCTTTCAAATCGGTCATATCGATTAACAAATATAATGATTTTCGAACAAGTGTTCAAAAATGCCATTTGTGTTTCATTATTGGCCTTTCTTCCTTATGCACAATATATGTTTTTTCAAAAGCATGATTTTGAGAGAAATTGTTCACTAAATCAGAGGGGTGTCAGCAATAAAATGGTGATTTTCCTTTATTACGGGACAAATTTATTGGTGCATAAAATCCCTTAATGCAGGATAAGGTATTCATATAAAGACCTCATAATATCGTAATGTCAATAACGATTGTCAATAGTTTTATTTACATGATTCGTTTAAAGACGAACTCATTTACTCTAATATTTAAAGGAGTTATGACTAGAAGGTATTATTACAAACAGGCAACGTTTCAAATGGTTTAAAAAACATTTAGTAGACATAACTTTTTTTCATTCATCTAACTGAGAATACAAGAAGTAGATTGCTTGACAGCAGAAAGCTTGCCTTTTCATTTTTTATGATACTATGAAATAATGTTTACGTTGTCAAATCAGCCGAGTTTTCGTTTCACACATGGCTAGCAAACATTAACGAAAAGCCTTATGGCGAAAATGAACGTTTTAAACTTGTAATAATGTTTGAATGAATAGCTACTGCTCCTAGATTTAATGTAATTTTACTAAGCAGATTTTTGTTGCATATATGGTTTTATATGTTTTTTTTTTCATTAAATTTAGTGTTCAAACAATATTCTAATATTAAAGATTTCAAATAATTCAGATCCTGTTTTGAACCATTCATTTTATATTTTTGACGATTAGAAATTGCTTATTCGAACAAGTTTCAATGTCTCTTAAACATAAATGTTGATGTTGAATTAAGATATCGATTCCCCTTATTTTGAATAAAAAATATATCGGACTAATCTTTTAATTTAATTTAATCAAATTCCGTTTTCACTTTTTATGATACTTTATCATGTGTTTCTCACTAGCCATTTATCGAGAAACACTTTAACTAATACTTGGTGAATTAATTGCGAAGCAATTATTTTCACCGGTAAAGCGCTCTTATTAAGCAAATGATGTCCATTGCTTATGACAATAGATTCGTTTACTAATTTATGTTGTGAGTGTTATTGCTTCTGATGGGTTTGTATTTTAAGAAACATTTTTTTTCAATTGAATAAAAGACATTTTCAAATGATTGAATGCTAATTATGTTACCGTAGAACCATTTAAAATCCTCAATGGTCTGTAATCGTAAATGCGCGTTATTTATGTTTTTTCAAAATCAAAATTTTTGCAGGAAAATGTGCCTGTTGTAAAATGCAAAGAAAATATTTGCTTTCATTTTCCGAAATAAACATAGATTGTGCCATTTTGTAATATGTATATTCATTAAAACGCTTATGTAGTATTGAATAGAATTATGATATATCACACCCAAAGGTAGAACCTATCAATTTATTCAAATAAAATATTTTTCAACTATAAAATTGTAGGTTTTCCTCTTATATAGCTCCTGAATTTTCACATTAATACTTAATAATAATCATGCAATGTCAATTTGATGATTGTTTTTTTTTATTAAAGAGCTGAATGAAAAATTATACCTACTTACCTTCACTTGACCATACCAACTCTGCATAAACACATACTACTAATAAAGTGCACTTGTACATCTTTTGTTTTTCAAATTTGACTAATTTGATGAAAAACTATCGCTAAAACGTATTATTCTGTAAAATTTTGTGGCATATACATACCGAATGGTTGATATGAACAATTGAATATCTCTGGCATATATTGTAATAACGCACCTGTATGGATTTCATGCCAAAATTGCTAAAGTAAAATGGATTAATATTTGGGGGCATACACACGTAAACCAGAATTCGATATTAATTTCCATATTTTCGACAAATCTAATTTCAAATTAATTGATTGATAATAGTTGCTGGATAATAACTTTCTTCGTGCACGTTTTGGTTGTGCTTTTCGAAGGATCTATTTAAGATATGGAACAATTTGAACAATACTTCAAAATTCTTCTTCTGTGTTGTAACAAAGAATTTAAGAATATGAAGAACACCTTGCAGCAATTGGGTAGATTGTATATATAGACATTATATGCAACAGTGTACAGCATTAGCTCAAATATGTAACATTAATGTCATTATCACTAGACGTATGTCTGTTCAGCGCTTTTATGAACCACTTAAAAAAACAAACTTTACAAAAAAACTGTTATCGTATCTTATCGTATCGTAGACAAAAGCTGGACAACCCTCACACACTCAAACCTTACTTACACACTGCTACACGTAGCCCTTGATGTGACGCTTGCATTTCGTAAACATTAACAATTTGATATTATAAAATAAAAAGCACATACACATGTACGATTATATATCTATTGCGCGAACATATTGACTATATGTAGTAGTGCGAACATTGTTTTGTTATATATAACGTTTACCCCCCCCCCCTTACATCGATGTCTTAAGTACCATTTTATGCATTATCATTGGCAATTAATCAAGCAGTAAATCCTTTATATCTTTGTATAAACGACGCCTTTCCAATGTATTTTGTTACCACATTAAGCATTTTATTACAAAGTACAATATCAGTTTTTATTGCATTATGGAACAGTATGTTATTAAACTTGTTTCAGTGTATATTTTTGCTACATTTAGTTATGGCAAATAGCTACAGCTATATAGTATCGATGGAAATCTAACGGCTACTTTGTTTTAAACCTAATTGTATCAATGACCATGCTGTTTGAATAAATTAAATGATAAAAATGAGTATACTTATTTTGGTGATCTATGAATTGTTGTTATTCGATTTTGTCATACAACATATCTTATTTTTTATGACAACTAAACAGTTTAAAATATAATTACGGTGGAGGTATGTTTGATATCATTATTGATTAGGTTTTTATATTATATATTGCATATATAAATTTAATATATAAATTTGTTTATAGCATTGTTTCATTGGCTTATGATGTGTTTAACGGTTGCTTCGATGAGACAAATATACAATAATTTGAGCACAAATTTAATGCTTCAAATCAACATTTAATCAATAACAGTTAGCAGCACTGCTGTAATTGATTGGTCAAATGGGAAATATTTCATTTCTGTTTAATTGTACCTTTTCCAATAAAACCTTGATTACACACAAAGAAAGCATTACAATGCTAAATAGAGAGGTTTGGCAGAATAATTGTATTTGATAAAATGGTGTTTGGAGTGTATCCATCCTTAAAGTAGTGTTTCCTTTGACCTACGTTTGAGATACGTCAGACGTACCTCAGAGGGATCGTGGTGTTTCCATCATCTGTTTCGCATCCGTCATATTAACGTATCATGGTGGCGTGTATATAAGCGGCCTAACCGATTTTGCAATTAACATCAAACAGAGTGTATTTTTGCTAATGGCGTACATAAACTGTACGTCATAATGACTTGGCATTCAAATGGGATATACTATTGAAATTAACTAAAAAAGCCTTTTGAAAATAACATTTAATACTTTTTTTAATATACATGATTCATATAACATCTAAAATATCATTTTTTTCTATAACTTTGATTTAGCAATAAAGTATATCAGTTTACTTTTACATTTATCTATAAAAACACGAATACAGCAATACATTCATAATTTGTTATTTAAAACAAAGAAATAACATCCTTAATAATTCCTTGATGATTAATAGTTTCGTAGTATGTAAAGGACAATGACATTAACATTCTATTATTTTATTGGTGACTTATTCGCATATGCATATTCTAGTGTTTAAGGCATTTTAGATCGTGGTTTTTATA
>LQRL01083601.1:13286-26431 GCA_001703475.1 Hydroides elegans | reverse complement strand
TTTCGCAAAAGAAATACATTTTAAACAGTTTGTATAGAAAAAAAAGAGGAATAGCTTCCCGTATGGCCAGGTGCTGCTCCCCGTGTGACGAGGTCCAAAGCCGGGGCGGGGGATATGCAATCCACGATTGTCTTGTTTTTATTATATTGTATTTTAGGTCATGGAATGCGTGTTTTGAATCACATTACCTGTGGGAGAATTTTAAGTTTCATTTTATGCATCCTTCGGATGATCGATTTTTATCGTGTGTCACAAAATATGGTCATTTGCTACGCGATGTTAGTGTACACATAGATCAGGAACTTAGTACTAACCGAGAAAATGCGTGTCGCATCCTTCATGACATTGCAGGATTTAAATCCTTGCAGCGATTACATATAAAATTTGTTGGTGAGAATCCATACTTTTATGCAGGCTCAGAATTTATTGATGCATTAAAAAACGTGTTCGAGAATGTGCACAAAATTGATGAAGAGGGACTTGAGAAAAGCAAAGATATTGAAAGTAAGAACTCAAATGCTTTACCGGATAGTACTACAAGCATTGACACCCCAGTCGAGGACATTGTCGCATATAAACCCGATTGTCAAAGCACATCTACCGATACTCAAGTTCAAGAGAAACACCATGCACCTAAACGAAAAGCAAATGAATTGGAGGGTCAATCAAAACGCTATAAGCCTACCACCGCGAACATTGCAACTGGGGATGAAGATTCTGCTACTGCGCCAGTGTCATTGTTTGTACCTGAAAGTGACGACGCTAGCAATCTCTCTAACAACTCTATTTACGTGAAAATGAGAGAAAAGCCCGCTGTTGGACAACTGAGAGACGTCGACCTCAGTGGTTTATCCGTAAGTATTGCGTTATTTGTTGCGTTTTATGGTTTAAAGACAGAGAGTAGAATTAGCAACATGCAATCAATGATTGTAGCAGATTAAAGCTATAAACGCATAAAATATTTTTTTATTGTTTTAGTTCAAAATTCACTTCATACACAAATTGTGATATTATGATACATGTTCACATACATGAATAAATATGCATCTATATTACTGTTTTATCAGGTTTGCATTGACGATTCATTAATATCGCTACTTGCGAACCACCATCCTTTGTTGGAAAAGCTCAACATTCAGAATAAGGTGCTAGTCGTCAAGGTGTCTCCAAGCTGCATACTAAATGTGGTGAGTAATCTAAAACCATGGTTATGCAAACATGAGCCTTGATGTCAACTTCAAATTTGAATAAAGATTGATGCAAAACTTTTCAAATGAAAGATATAGTTAAATGGAATTTTATCCGAAAATGCTTAAGATTCGTGTAGCTTTTTTAACCATATACATGTAATTTGTTTCTGCACAAACAGGTGCAGAATTGCAGGAAGTTGCGAGACCTACGTTTGTACATGTGTAGTATGAGCACAACAACGCTGGAATGTTTTACAGAGGAGAACCGAGTGCCACTTCAACATTTGTCTCTCTTCTGTCGCCGTGAAGAAAAATATGGTAAATATCGGCTCATATACTATAGTATAGTGGGCACATAATATGTGCCCACTAAATTTAAATAATGAATAGCAATATTTGTTCAATAGGACACCTTGTAAGAAACCACCGGATATATTTTGCCCGTCTTGTTTGAAAAAGTAGATGAGTACATATGGGTACGTTTAAAAAAATTATATAATTGAACAATAATAAAATATGATAGAACAGTAATGGATTTTAATGTAAATTCACTATTACAGTAGTACGATGCACTGATGTAACGTTTTATGGTATTTTTCAAAAGCCGCATCCTCAAAAAAATAATCCGAATCGACATCTTGCTTTACAGGCAAAGAGCTCGGTGAGACGGTGTGGAGTCAAGTAGTGAAGGCACTTCCCCGCCTGCGAGTGACGCTAATATTCGATCACACTTGTCCACTCTTTCGCATTAACGAGATCATGAAACCACAGATTCCAGTGCACGTGTTGAGACTTGAGACATTCACATACATCTACGAAGAGGTAGGAGGCAACGACATACATGAATATATTATGAAATGTATGCTAAGTGAGTTACAACATTTATATGCGAATCATTTAAGCAATATTATCAATGGTTCGGTTTTCGGGATTCAAGTATCTGAGCACATGATTATACATATATACGTTACTATATAGTTAAGTAACCATACTTTATTCATAGAAATATTAGCATAATCGTTGGGATAATATTTTATAGTTAAGATTTTGGTTCCATAGGTTCGTCAAGCGGCGAACTACTACCCACACTGCTTAGAAACACTGGTGCTGGAAACGCCTTTATCACGCAACTCCCCCGAGCTCAATTCGGCTCTCATCCTACTGGCAGAACAATGCACTAAACTCAAGTCACTCCACGTGTTCTGTGTAATTGAGAAGGTCACAGTCGAACGCATCTTGGAATTGCGACCGGTGCTTCGTGACAGGAAGTCGTACACGCTCAAGTACACTCAGGAGCCACATCCGTGGTACGCGGGAAAGGATTGTTTGTAGCTATGCAATTTGTAGAAAGCCTCAAAAGGTATAGCATGTGCCTGTTAATCTTAAGTTCTTAAATGCACCTTGGGCGGTCGCTGTACATCGACTCGCGGAAAAGCGATGAGTTTCCTGCCCAGTTCTTTGTTATTGTGTTATTATATAGCTACTCGATTAATAAGATTTATGTTAAGGCATATTTTTATTTATGTGTTTTTGTTAACAATATGTGATATAGTTACCAATAACTGGTAGGGAAATATAGCGTAAATTGTCTACCACGTTTGGATTATTATTATTATTGATATGTAACATTTTAGATACATTTATATTATATTTTACGTGTTGATTAAGATACTTAATGGCTTTGTAAAAACCGCATCTTCTTTAAAAAGATGCCCCTCAAGTTTTTACCATAAACGTATGCAGAAAAGTACAATTTAAAAAGTTGTGATAAGCATTGAAATATTAATCTTTTTTTTTCTTGTGATACTGGGTGCGTCAATATGTAAGGTCTGTTCATGAACCCAAGTTGTAACAAATTATTTGGTCCAAACCGGTTTATTATGAGCTTATGTGAGTTAACCTGTTAAGATACCTTGTTTACCATAACACCTTTGGCACAATGGCAAAGTTATAGCGTGATTCGTTTATCAATGTAAAACATAGTTTTTAAAACCGTTCACTATTCAGTAGTATTGCATGGGTTAATGGTAAAAGCAGGAGAGGGCTTGACTTTTTTTGGACAGAATACATCCGTGACATCAATTCAAATCCCACCAAAAAACATTGCTCACAATTGTTTATGCCTCATGCAACAAAGGTTATAGAAACACTTTATTGAGAACATTTTTGGGCCTCAATACAATAGATTGTGGGCCCATACAATCGTGTTAGGTTAAATTTTCAAGTTAATTTTCTAAATACACAAATCTGTAGCGCTCTTTCCTTCGACAGAATTGTTGATTGTAATTGTTTAATTTGCAGTCATATCATCAATAAAGATCACATGGAAAATATGATTTTACATAACTGCGGGTCAGTAGGCTAAGAATTAGATTTTTCCGGTAATGTGAAATTCGTTACTCTTTTACACTGGTTTCCGTTGTTTAGGTTTATTTCTTCTCTAGAATTTTAAGTTTAACACAACCATTGTATTTATTCAATGAAGGCTTTCTTAGATATAAGTTTATTTCAAATAACTATTTTCTGATTATTTTAAGATATTTCGTATTTACATGAATCTGTTGTAATATTATACTTTCTGCATTTATCCAGATTAGAATTAACCGAATTATGGTACAATAATCGATATATTGTGATGAACCCTTTTTCTGATTTTGTATATTCAAGTGTCGATTTTGTAAGCGTACAATATACGTTTTTGCTGTCAATATTTAATATTTACAAATATTTAACAACTTTATCTAAAGCTGGTTAGATTTGTGAATAAAAACTTACAAAACGTATTCACGTGAGAGTTTCTTTTTATTTTCACCCTGTGTGTATATATTATGATACGATAAGAGTTATCGAGGGTTTGTTTTTAAAAAAAAAATCGATATTGTAGTTTTACTCTGGAAGCTGTGCAGCTTCGCCAACATGTGATATGTATGAATAAAATGTTGGAAGTATATTCACTTCTTTCTCAATGATTTTTAGTCCTCCATCGCCGTTTCAATTAATTTCTGTGGAAAAGGAATATTTTTCTTTCGATACCCTTTACACGAACCTAAAGTTTGTAATAACGTCACAGACAGTATGGAAACACGTGTCGTAATTACCGGTGTATAACCCGCACCGGTGTATAACCCGCACCTCATGAAAATTACGAATTTTGTTTTAGAATTTCGGTGTATAACCCGCATCGGTGTATAACCCGCACCCTAAATTTATCATTTTCCAGAAATTGTAAATTTTACGCTATAACCCCATGCAGAAGCACTGTATATGCTGATAGAAATTATTTCTTCCCTTATAAAGTCCGTAAAGACGTAATAAAAGGCTAAATTAATTTTAACCGATATTGTATTGATTAATTATTATAAAATTTAACCATATTTTACATGAAAGTCCAAAATCGAGAGTTTTATGTTTTTAAAATCGGTGTTTTACCCGCGCCGATGTATAACCCGCACCCGGTTGTTTTATTTGCGAAATCGGTGTATAACCCGCGGGTGATACACCAGTAATTACGGTAGATATATTGATATGAATAATTATATTTGTGATAAACGATTTTTGTTGTTGTTGTTGTTTTTTTTTTTTTTGATTTTATGAAATCTGACGATTTTATTTGTGATACTCTAAGCTGCATACATGACTGGTTCCAAATTAGTTGTGTAGTATATGAGTTTTTTTTTCAAGGCAATGGATATGAATTTTATGTCAAAAACGATAATTGAACCTGGATATGGTACTTAATGTTTATGTTTTGATATTTGATGACAATATACGCATCCATCCACAATAATTCAAAAATATATATATACTTGTAAATTTAAACTTTTCAATATGACAATTGAACACAAATTTTTGAAAAGTGTTAATTTTAGCTTAAAATCACTCAAAACGATGAACTATGTAGCAAATAATCAAGTTTAGACAAATATTTTTTTTAAGTGTTCCTATTTTTGTAGCAAGCTGACCTTATCCCACTCATCTAGCTGGCTAGAATCGGGAAAGGAACACCGTTTATGAAAAATGAAAATCGAAATACTTGTATATGCGGCCAACTGTTCAATACATGACAATAAATTACGCTAAGCTATATATATCTGAATGAAAATAAAATAAAATTTTCAAATGGATTAGTAAAGAATAAGAAATTAATTAAAACCGTGTTCCTTAAATTCTTGTAGCTAGACGGCAATTTTCGAAAGTTTGTAGCTAAATCAATTTTGAAAAGGAACACCTTTTTTAGGAACACTTCGTGGGGTGCTCTTCAATTAAAATAACTTCGACGCAAAAACATTCACTACATCCTTTCTTATTTTCAAAATACTATAGTCAATTTTCAAATATTCTATTCTATCATTTTGCGTTGAAATGTTTCTTAATTTTTACCATTATTCTTCGTTTAAAAAGTAAGAAGTGACTCAGTTGATTGAACAGTCTCTTTATTTAATCCTGATGTAGTGGATACCTGTATATGAAATATAAATTATCATTGTGTTTTCTGTATTATAAACTTTCAACATCACCACCTTCACATATTGAAGACAGGTTCATTTTTGTTCTATAAAATTTCTATTGTTATTGTGTTTATGTTTATCATATTCGTCATATCTGAAAAAAACCTTATTTTTTTGTATATATATCAATGCATCAAGCCCTATTTTATGTTTTTTTTTAACAATTGAAGTCATCATATTTGTTATAATTAGATTGCAGTGTTGTCAAACCAAAAATTATAAGGTTGTACGGCCGATTGGAAGACTTAAAGTATAAATGATAATTTATAGATATGACTCTCACGAACCGAGTAAGAATGTGGCTGAGCTCAAAGCACATTTTACACAAAAAAATATCTTCATCAAGCATTCTTCGATGTGTAAAAAACGGTCTCCTAATTCTAGTTATACATAATATATAACCGAAATAATAGTAAAGTAGAGAGATAAAATGTTTATAGAATATTGCTGCTGACATTTCCAATCAAAATAGGTCACTCTTTTATTCATATTTTCTGAACAAGACAAACAGAATATTTATATTGATGGTTCTGTCAAATGTTTGAGGTATAACAAATGACAGCAAATTGATCAAATATGATCAATCATTACATATTTTTTTGTTTGATATATAGAATATCTCATGGTTTAGAGTGGGACAATATATTTGTGAAGACTAATTACTATTATTCATGGATTCAGTGTCTTAAGTACACAGAAACGCAGGGGTTGATTGGTAAGATGTACACAAGGCGCCACCATCAACCTAAGGGACAAAGGGATTATCTTTCTTCTTCAGTTATCATACATTACATATGTCTCAAAATCTAATCTCATATGTTTTTTCTTAAATAATTGGCTTTATATAAGTTATTGAGTTTCAGTTGTTATTCATGTACTCATGAACATATCTATGCATGTTAATGAATTTGGAAAAATGTCATTTACCTTGATTTCTTGCACTCTCAAGTAAAATGATTGTGAACAATATCGTCTACAATCATTAATTAAATGCGGGTAATTAATTCGTTAAATCTCTTACAAATTAATGTATATTAATGTATAAGTTTATAAGTCACATAAAACAATGGCTTTTTATGGATGAAAAAAATAATAAATAAGTAGGTAGTCTTCTTGGTAAAATTGAAGACATCGAAAGATTAAATCAAGTCACTTCTTCAAACTGAAACCTATATTTACTATCAAACATATATGATACAAAACATTAGAAACATCAACTCATTATTATCGAGTATTTACTTATATATCTATGAATTGTCGACTCTAACAGGTATGCCAGAAAAGAAAACAAGACACATTTTACAGTCCTTAATATATAATCGGACCAAAATAACAACTTAATAACAATCTAGCGAGACACGTGAAAGCTTATAAAACCCTGTATAACGACTGTAGCAACCAGGTCTCTTTGAGTATTTCGACATATATGCAGGCTATAAGATTCATACCATTAGAAGGCGCTTTTTACAGGGTTTAAGGAAGTCGGAAAGCCTAAAGGAGGCCCAAAATACTACTCACATTGATACAGAAAATGCTTGCAGCATTTATGTATTGAAACACAGACTGCAATATTGCAAGCTTAAGGTGTAGACACATATGATGAAACAACGCTTGTTTCCTTTTGGAAACAGCCACTTTGTGGCGTTACGCAAAAAAGGAAACAACGATGAAACAACGATGAAACAACCATTCGGATGATGACTGAAAATGATGATTCGCGAAAATGTCATTACATTTTAAAAGCGTGATGTTTATGATTATTGCGTCACAAAGATTATTGTAGACAGTTGCAAACGAATTGTTTGCTTCAATTGTTATAATTTATTACGCATTTTCGATATTTTATTGCTGCGATTGATGGATAATAAACAATTATACATTAACATTTTCCAAAATTTAAGGCAATTATGCGTATGAAACATGTTGTTTACGCAAACGCTTGTTTCCTCATTGTTTCCTTCTTGCTTCATAATTGTTTCCTCGTTGTTTCCACGTTGTTTCCTCGTTGTTTCCTCGCAGTGACACGTCAAAAAGGAAACAATGGGGAAACAAGCGTTGTTTCATCATATGTGTCTACACCTTTAGCATAGAACGGAAATGTGAATGAAAAAAAAAAAGAAATGTCAATGAAAAATTGAATAATTTGTGAATATTTTGAACAAATTGAATATATATACTACACGTTCAATCTAGATACTACGATTGATACGGGTGATAAATTACCAGATAATTTGGGTAAATATGACAAAATCTAATTGCTGCTGGTATGCTGGTGCTACTGTTTCTGGCGCTTGTTCACTGATGTGATGAAGTTGTTACTCCTTGTAACTTTATTATCGCCCATACGATCTTCCACATAAATCGTTCTGTTTTCATCACATAGTAATTCGTTGACACAATGGGTATCAAGGTTACTGTTACATTTATTCATTTAGCATTTAAAGCCAAATATTACCCGTTGACACTTTGTCTATTTACACCCAGATCAAATTTCAGGGGACTCTGAGACCGATGTACAAGTTGTCTTGTTCTTGACTTCTTGTTTAACTTGTTACAACTTACAAGGTCCACGGGCCTCTCCTGAGTTGGACACTACTTTTTTAATAAACCATATTGTTATAATGATATATTTTACTTGCACGACATAAGGTACATCGATTTTCAAAAATCTATATAAAACACACCCACCCACACCCGTCGGTCACATGTCGGTCGCAGACACACGAGTACGCGTGCGCGTACGTAAAGGGCTATCTAGAGCTAGCTGATGTATAACCATATCATAATCAGTAAAAACAGATTTGTTCAATTTCAGTTTCAATTTCAGGAGACATCGAGCGGCGAATGGGAACTATTGCCATATCACATTTTGGAGCAAGTAATGTCCTACTTGCCTTTAACATCGAGATATCATGCATCATTAACTTGCAAGTGAGTTGTTCTCAGTATTGTAACAACCTGATAGGCTACATGGTGAGGTACATGGTTTTACCTTGAATATAAGATTAGCCCCTAGGTGGCTTGCCGGTTGATATATCTAAATACCAAAGCGTGTGTATTGTTAGATGTCTATGTTCGTTCTGCTGGGAATCGATTCAATACTTTTTATGTGACTTGTGACCTATCTCCCTTATTGCACATTTCCGTCAACAGGTACATAATCGGCTTCACAGTATTAACATTTAACTTATATAGAATAGACGGGACTATTTCTTAGCTTTAGATATCGGCCATGTGGTTGTGATCTGCCAGGTTTATTAAAAACACGAATCAATATTTTGTTGAAAAAGAATCTAAGGTAGCAAGGTTGGAATGTCATTGTGAATGGGTTATAGGCTAATAAGAAAGCTATTGATGTCTACCGGTAAATGTGTCTTTAAAGGTTTTTGGCTAAATGTCTAGCTATCAGTTAAACGCAGGATATATCTGGACGTGCAGGATTTTGATAATTGTTTGCCTATGCTCAAAACACACAATCTAGCTTGACTGGTCCCCATATTTTTGGGTAGTTGGGGTCTGATCGTCATTCCAAATAAATCTTGCCGGTATTAAGATTGTTTTGTATCAGTCAGTAATCTATAAGTGCTTATTTCAGGCATTTTGTTAAAGGAATTTAATCGATTTTGCTTGTTCAAGGTCATGGAAGGCATGCTTCGACTCACCTATGTTTTGGAAGAAATTCAACTTCAATTTTATTGTTCCCACTGATGCCAGATTGATTTCATGCGTTACAAACTATGGTCATTTGCTACGTGACGTCAGTATTCATATAGAACAGAAAGTGAGCGCCAACCAGGAAAATGTGTGTCGGTTTCTTCGTGAACTCGTCAAATTTAGCTGCCCGTGGAAGATCCGTATTGAATTCGCTCGTCAGAACCCCTACCGCTATGAAGGAACGGATATAATTGGTGAACTCTCAGAGGTGTTCAAGAAAGTGCCGAGTAGCGATCACGAGGTGGACCAGCCGTTATATGATTCCGAAAGTGACGCTGCTAGCAATCTCTCCTCAGTTAATGCGCATATAAGAAGGATGCCCGTCGTTGGGCAACTGAGAGACGTCGATCTGAGTGGTTTCTCCGTAAGTCTAATTCCAGAAGGGTGTTAGATTAGGGGACTATTTTGGATGTTGTCAACAATCAAAAATGAAATGACGAAAATTGACAAAATAATGATAGTTTTTCCCTTAAAATGAAGACTATTAATTCGATCTTCGTAGTTTTAATTTGTTTGATGTGATTTGAGCAGCGGAGGACTAAATAAGTGGATCTACTTGTTAGTCCTCCGCCGCCGCGTTAGCGCGAAGCGGAGGACTATAGTATTCAGTACTGTCCGTCCGTCACTACAACATATAATTGAGCTATCAAAAAAAAATCAAGTTTTTTATACGTTCAATGGAATTATAAGACCAATGAACCATGTCCGTCTGTCCGTCTGTCCGTCTGTCTGTCTGTCGACACCTAGGTGCACTACTTTGTACGGACGAGTGCTCGCTTATCCCTCGATGGATTTTGTTTTCCTTTGGCACATGGAACAAACATAAAATCTCAAAAATGTAATTTTGCGTTTTTTGAAAAATGGTGATTTTGGGGACTTAGCGTGATTATTGATGGTAGTTTGTACGGACGAGTGCTCGCTTATCCCTCGATGGATTTTATTTTCCTTTGGCACATGGAACAAACACATATTGGAACTGTGCTTAGGCGTATTATTTTTGAAAAATCTCAAAAATTGTAATTTTGGCGATTTTTTTGAAAAATGGTGATTTTGGGGACTTGGCACATTAAGAAAAATTACTCGTATATCGTGATGAGGACTAGGAATATGTAAGGAAAACGTTATGAGAAAGAAGTTGTTAGAAATACGTTGTGAGAAAGACGTTGTGAGAAAGACGTCAGAAAGACGTTTGATGGATTTTTGTTGATGTTCTTAAATGATTTCCTCTGTTTTTTTTTTCGGTTTTCAACTGTTGTAGCGGAGGACTTAATCAGCTTCACTGATCTACTTGTTGCTATAAAAAACACTCGATTTTGATTAACTAAATTTACTACATATACCGGTAATGAAAAAGTGTGTATATGTATAAATAAATAGTTTATTTTATAGGTTTGTATTAAAGATCCATTGATATCGCTACTTGCAACCTACCATCCTTTGTTGGAAAAGCTAAACGTTCAAAATAATTTCCTTCAAGTGGAGTTATCTCCAAGTTGCGTATTAAATCTGGTAAGTACAATGTATTTTTAAGCATCTAGTGTAATTTCTTAACACAATGATGAAATGAAATGAGACTGTTCGGAATAGTGTACGGTGAATATAATGTATACATACCGGATAGTTCTTAGGGTGTCGACACTACGGAAAAATTAGTAAAAATCTGAAACTTTGTTAAGCCGACTCTTCATTTGAAAAATGAATCAAGGAACTCTATAATCCTTTCGTGAGATCGGCATGGACATCCCGCTGCTTTATAAGTTTATACTAACTCCTATGAAGCATAACAGCATTTAAGGGGTACATCTTCCCATATCCATGGCCACTCAAGCGCGAGTGTCATGTCAGCGACGGTCATTCAGAGAATGTGAAAACTATCAAATTTTTGTCGGTCCGGCGGATCTACATGTCCAATATTTTGTCGGTCCGGCCAATTTTTTATCGGTCCGGCATAAAATCACCTAAAATAATCGGCAATTTTTTGTCGGTCAACCTGACCGACAAGTTTAAAAATTTGTCGGTCCGGCCGAATATTTGTCGGTCCCGGACCGACGGTTTTCATATTCTCTGGTTATTGACATGACACTCGCACCGTCGAAACGAAAGTCGCGCATGAATTTCAATGAAGGCGCGACGATTCTTCAAAGAATGATTTTTCGTATGGAGTACCATCAACTCGATATTTTTTCTAATACATAATATTCAAATCGACGATATAATATGAACTGTGCAACCACTAAGATGGGTGCAACCACAGGTAGGTAGAAACATAACTTATATGTTGGTGGTTGTTCTATTGTATAGCAGTAGTTTTAATCATGCACATAACCTCATTCACAGGTGCAGAATTGCAGGAAGTTGCGTGACATGCGTTTGTACATGCGCAGTATTGATTCAGCCGTCCTTGAATGTTTTGCGGAGGAAAAGCGAGCGCCACTTCAACATCTGTCTCTCATTGTTCGGCGCGAACAATATATCGGTACACCTCAAATGTATTTGAATATTCATATATTTGTATGTATTTGTTTTATGTACATATATAAGAAACTCGAAAGAATAAGAAAGGACCAACTCAGAATAGTCTCCAGATCCTTCATGATTTGAATATTTAGATTTGATATAAGAATATTTGTCACTTTAAGATACTTTAAAACTGCGTATATTTTAATAAAATAAATATTTCCTTTGCAAGTGGATTTACCCGAGTCTATATGGAACAAGTTGGTCGCTGCCCTTCCCAATCTGCGTGTGTCACTCATTTTCAATCACACTTGCAAGCCATCTTGCTTGAGAGCAACCATGAAGCCGCAGATTCCTGTAAAGATGCTGCAGCTTGAGACCTTTATTTCTACACATGAGGCGGTAAGACTGATACATATTGGAAATGTTACCTGGAATGGGGCAAAACGTTTGATTGGTATCAAACACCACTAAAGTCTACTCTTGATGTGTGTGAAGTATATTATAGAAATCTGACGTGTTATTCATTAAAGCATATCATTCTTTCTTAATTAGGTGTTGGATTACCCATATTTGTAAACAATTGAGATTCAGCCATTCATTAGTTCTGGTAAACAAACCATAACGTTTTGTTTTCAAAATATATACATACATTGCTTTGTAACAAACAAATTATAGTTTGTCTGAAATTTTGAAATTATGTGAAATTAATTCATCAACATTTTTAATGGATAAGAAGTTAATGGTTCAAACAAAAACATGTTTGAAAACGCCAATGCCCTTCGATCTGTAGGTAATTCAAGCAGCTCACTGCTTCTCAGACACGTTGGAAACACTCGTACTGCAACATGTGCTATCGAAGAATACGCCCGAGCTCAACACTGCACTCGTCTTGGTGGCTGAAAAGTGCATTAAGCTGACGTCACTACACGTACTCTGCTGGATAAATATAGACACAGTTGTGCGCATTCGAGAGCTACGACCTGCGTTACGTGAAAGTAATGCGTGCACGTTTAGGTATGCAGGGATGTTCCTTGACTGAAAAGGAAGGTGGCGCGCCGTGCGACTTTCTAAAAAAACGAAGGTCACGCGGGTTATGTATATATTTTATTGTGGGTATTTCACTTAAGTATTCCCACGTTATCCAAATAACAAAATACAGGTCCTTGATAATACTTTTAGAGTATATCCTTGTAGTTCAGGTCGTGGCCCTGTCTATTTTATATATATATTTTTTTTTTTGAAAATATACGAAAAGGCTAATATTTCTGTAACT
>LQRL01083573.1:28933-42513 GCA_001703475.1 Hydroides elegans | reverse complement strand
GAGTGTCTAATACAGCTGTAAGTGATGAATGAAAATGGTCGGTCATGCTATCCAAATCGGCTATGTGGTGGTCTAGTTTCATACGTATATCCTGTTTCACCTTATCCAAATCGATATTTCGGGTTTTGCGAAAGGTCCGTGTACCGGGACCCTGTGACGGATGAGCAAAGTTGACATCGGCGGAGACTAGAAAATGGTCAGATAGCAGCCTACCGACGTCGGCAGGACCTGTTATAATATTGTCACTGGTTCGCGTCATAATGAGATCGATGGTGTTGCCCGATGTATGCGTCGGACCGTGAACGTGTTGGGTTAGATCGTATTTTGTCAATATATCGTCAAATTTCCTTTTTGCTGAGTCATTACAATTTTGCATGTGGATGTTGAAGTCCCCACAGATAATAATCGGTTCTTTTTGGAAGGAAATGACGTCAAGCAGGGATGCGAATTCATCAAAGAATGTTGGAAGATATATATAAACTTGCCTGCGTTGAATCCCTTTGAATTCGTTTGCCTTATCAAGAAAACAATGATACTTTTGATTCAGCATGCTATAAAAAGACTTTAATATATATTTTTCTAAATACAAGAATTCAATAAAAAAGATACCTCGTTCATCGATACAGCCATACACCAATATATGATGCATTATAGCGTGATTGTCGATCACCGCCTCAGCACCAATGATGTGGTAATCCCGGATCTTCATTTCGTCAGGCAAGGAAAACGCGGTACATACATAGGAGGTGTCTTCCGGTGGAATCAACGTACGAGCTATGGTCAATTCCAAAACCTGTGTATCTAAAAAAAACGATGAACAAGCATTGAAAGTATTTTAGAATGAGTCTTAAATGTAAATATCCCTGAAAACATCGAGCATTATTTTTTGCACATAAATGTATAAAAACCATTTGTTCTGTTTCATCTATTATTGCGCTTACTCATCTTAATCGACCAATCACGGAATGCTAAGAGCCACACAATCAAGTGAAAAAAAAAAAACAATCAAATGTACCATACCATTTGTTTTTAATGATAAATTCAGCAGGCGATGAAAAACGTATCAATCAAATATTTATTTAAATTAAACTATTCTCCATAATTACCTGTATTATTGAAGTCAGGACAGACGTGTTCCTCATAATATTCACAGTCAAGCCAGTCGTTTTTATTCATGCATTTAGGATCGTCGATTGGTTCACAAATGCCTAAATATTGATTATCAACCAATAAATTAAGTAAATAAACAACTTATTTTAGCAAACTCGAAGGGTAAAGGCTCGAAAAATATGAATATATTTGTTTTAAAATTATTTGGCTTGTTTCTCTGGGTTGCACGGTAATCTTTTCAATCGTCAATATTTCCCATTACAACACATTAAATATAGAACTTTATTCAAAAATCAATGTCTTCTCTTTAATAGTATTCACAACATTAATAAACACGATCGCGACTATACCTGGATGCGATAGCGTTTCTTCCGCAGCATAGATCTCGTCCCCTTCTAACCAGGTACAGAGAGGATCTCCTAGCTCCTCACCGTTCGTCCGCCCGTCGCCATCACTGTCATAGCGACACAGACATTCCGTCCATTCCTAAAAAGTAAATCATAAATAAGTTTGCTAATGCAGTAAGATATTCTTCCTTTCTTTCGATGAGCACGTAGTAATAGTAGTTAAAATTAGGTACAAATTAATTAGTTATTATATCATTGTCATTGTTGGACACTGTAATTTAGAATAATGAACGAATTTGTATTCATAATTTTTCATTGTCTTTAAACAATCTTCAATCAGTGAAAATTATATCCGAGTCTTTTACTTACAAAGTTATTTATTTCGAAGTCGATCCCGAAAGGGTTACGTGCCCCGCTTCCGGCAGGGTAAAGATGCCCGACACCTTCCCAAACGGAGCCGCTAAAACGTACATATATTATCATGAATAAGTATTTTTTGGAAGAATTAATCTTGTCATTATGGGTATTTACATTTCTATAACGTTCATCAGCCAAAATGATATGTTGTATAGCTGTTGTTCCATGCAAAATAGATAGGTTTCAAGGAAAGGTAATTGTAACAGTAAGTATTACAATATGTGAATGTGAAGTAACATCTACAATGACCTATCCTTTTATTCTTAAAACATCACTTCGGAAAATGCGTATAATATATAATATTCAAACCACACTTTTGAAATAAATGGTTAATCAAGTAATTAAAATATGGACCCTTCGAGTTGGTACAACGCTATCGTTTACCGATCTATCTTGCCTTAGTGTATACTCACGCAAAATTTGGACAAGGGTGTGGAACCTTATCTCCATTTGGTAATTTTCTCTGGAAGTCCTTGTATGATGAGACGATGGACATAACACACGTGATAAGAAAAGTCCTATAAATCATGTTTTCACCTCCAAATGAAAATATAGCCACTGTATAATTTTATACTGGTACAAAAAATGGTTCAATTTTATTCCTTTTTAAAATTTGCGCAGTGGGATGACTAACGACTATTACAAAGGATCTAATGATTTAAAAAGTAATTATCCACACAAAATAAATTTAAAACGTCACACATATTTTTCATTTATCGATTCTTTTGCAAATACTCTGTATATTGGTTAATTGATTCTCGTTTATTTCAATAAGTTGCATTTAACTATTTCCTAATTTTTCCTTTTTTTGTTTGCTTTGAATTCAAAATAAATGCTCTGAGGCATCAGAGTGTGATCATCTCTATTTCGAGTCATGTGATTCATTAAACTTCCATCAAGACCTTTCTATACATGTGTGAATCTGTCCATCCTTGATGAACTTATTTCATGACACAATGATAAGACAAAAATACGTTTATTTAGTATTTTTCACATGGTAGAACTGAAATTTTGTCTAATGATTAATGGATTAATGTGCTTCACATACCCCGTCACTAACGTACTAACAGGGGTGCATCCGGGGCATTCCGTTCACTAGCAGATTTGGTGGGGTGCATCCGGGGAATTCCGATCGCTAGCTGATTCGGATGTGGTGTATCCGGGGCATTCCATTCTCTAGCTTATTCAGAGGTGGTGTATCCGGGGCATTCCATTCTCTAGCTTATTCAGAGGTGGTGCATCTGGGGCATTCCGTTCGCTAGCTTATTCAGAGGTGGTGCATCTGGGGTATTCCGTCCGCTAGCTGATTCGGAGGTGGTACATCCAGGGTATTCCGTTCACTAGCGGAAACAGAAGGGTGCATCTGGGGTGTCCGTTCAGTAGCGGATTTAGAGGGGTGTAACTTGGGCACTCCATTCTTTTGCGGAGGGGCTGGGGTACACCCGGAGCTGTTCGTTCGCTAGCGGATTCGGAGGGGATATTCCTGGGATTTGGAGGGGTGTATCGGGGCTCTCCATTTTCTGACAGATTCGGAAGGGGCCACTCGGCAAAACGATATTCATATATCGGGCTCGAGCACATTGATAAGCATTTAAGGGATTTACCATTGCCGTTAACATCACGTTTCCCGCGCATAATTTTTACCTTGAGCGAAATTGGGTTAATAAACTTGTGTGTGCTTTTATGTCACAAGAACATAAATTTAAGCAAAAGGGGTACATGGTAACAGTCTAAAATGCTAATCGGAAGGCTATAAATCTGAAACATATTTAGTTGTAATACAGTATGAGACCGTTCGCGCGGTTTTATTTATTCTAGGATATAAAATACCTAAATATATTTCATATAAATACCAAGATTAATATATATCAGACGCACAAAAAAAATATGTATCTTGATAAATTATATATTATGATACTCATATATATATATAGAAGGCATATCTATTCTTTTCGCTCATTACACTTCTAAGTAAGACCAAATAGCGGCACTTCCACTTTTAAAAGTCAAAATATATTCAACACATCTTTCAACAATGGATATTAGTTAAGATTGCTCTTGCGATTTTTATCGAGTGACTCTTCAATTCATTCTGAATTGTACTCTTGTATAAGCTATGTATATATACACTTAATGTTGAAAAATAAATTTAAAAAATCCTAAAAAAAAAGAGTAACTCTTCAACTGTTATGGGTACAACCGCAACTTTAAATCATATTTTTGTCTTTTATATAGTTTGATATTTGAAATGCGATTGCTCATCGCGACTCAATAAATCCTTTGCAAAATTCGACAAGCGAAAAAAAAAGAATGATCGTGATAAATAAAAACATTCGTCGTATGTGAAAATATTATATACGCGGTCGTGTCCCTCATTGATGGTATATTCGGGATTTCTCATTTATTTTATGCTATCTTAGTATGATAAATTATACAATGCGTGATAGTTTGATTGACAAGATCTGCGTATTTACCATTACCAAAATAAGCCAGAATCTGAAACTCAAGTTTGACCTACATGTATCATAAACTTATGTTTCATGATTTTGATATCACATTTTCATTTTTCATTTTCATAGTGACCCTGGCTGTGAGTCGTGAGTTGCATTAAGATATACTGCATGCACTACTTTTTAAGATAAGGATCCATGACCGTGGCCTAAAGAAATAGTGAATCATTTTACATAAGTAATTTATGTGGGAAAATTAATCTAATTGTTGGGCCTGGCCTTGATTAAACTAATGTTAATCTAAAATTTCTTAAAACCTACATGTACATGTACATAGAAACTGTTCATATCAAATGTCCTTGATAATTTTAAACCCCTTACAACCAGCTAGTTTCATCCATCTGTCTAAGATCCTAATAGTGTATGGGACATTTACTGATTGTTAAGATCCAAGAATCTAAGGTATACTAAACCGCTTCGTGATATTTCCATATCTCAAACCAAAATAAATAAATATATACATAAATCACATAAATGGATATCAAAAAGAATTCATTTCTTAGCGGGCGGGAATTACCCTATTTTGAGACAAACGTTAAATTGCGGATATATTAACATTTTTTTATATCTATATTGTCCATAAACAAATCCTATTCTAATTTAGTTTTTGATCTCTTTGGGGTCTTTTATGTATAGCTCTTTAAGATTTCGTGAGAACAACTTTAATTTTCAGTAATTATAATTTGTGCCATCTACCTTAAGCCATAAATTTCATTAGCTGTTGCGCTTTTTATATTGAAGGTCGCTGAATCAACTTAGAACTAAATCAATGAATGAGTTTGTTGATATTTTCATAAATGAAGCATTTTTCCGTTGCATTTAAAATCATTTTACATTTATTGTTGATTTTGTAATAAAAAGTAAATAAAATGTCCAATCCTAAATACCGTAAACTAATTTTGACATGCTTTCTAAGTTTAAAGTGAATATGAACGTACCGTTTAATGCATTTTAAAAAGTTATGGTATGGGAGGTTTTTGTATAGCGGAAAGTCGTGTTTTAAATTAGGACCTTTTGCGCGGGTAACCTTAAAAAGGACAAGATAAAACCTTCTAAGTGCACTCTGACCGAAAGAGACCTGAAAAAAAATGCTATGATTATAACTTGAAGTAATATAATGATAATATAGTAATACAGACACCTCCACAAGTCTGGAAATTTTTGTTTGGAAGGATAATTTTCATATTTTGAGAAGTACTTTTCCCCTGACAAGTTACAGGGTACTAGACTTACCTTTAAACAAGGAATAACACAAAAATCCGTTCGCGGATATCGCATACTGTATTTGTTATACGACTTTTGCGAAGACGGGTATCACCCCAAAAAACGACAAACAAGCGTATATGCAGTGTACTAATGGGTGTGTTGGAGCTATGGACTCTTACGCTAAGAGTGCATTATGGCTTCTTGGCAATAGGGCTTTTTGTCATTTTTGGGGATGACACCCGTCTTGGTAAAAGTCGCATAACAAATAAAGTACGTGATATTCGCGAACATTTCTTTGTGTTATTCGTTGTTTAAAGACAGGTCTAGTATCCTATAACTTTTCAGGAAAAAACTATTTCTCAAAATATTTGAATTATTCCCCCAAACAAAAATTTCCACAGTTGTAGAAATGTCTGTATTAGTTTGACCATGTAAGAAATATAAATATGTCACCGACGTTTAAAATCCAGTATTTTGTATCTTGTTGTAATATTTGAATACAAAAATATATAGCTCCTGACCAAATACAATGAATATATAGCTCCTGGACTAACCAATAGTTTTTCAATTTTCTTAGACTGAATTTATAGATAGTTTAATCTTTTTTTAAACAGATTACTATCAAAATGTATTGTTATGTGTTGGAGCAGCATATATATCAGTGGAGAACTTATTTTAGGAAAGAATTCCGGGATAGGAAGATAACCAATTACATTTCTATAAGTTGCTGTCAGAGCACTCGCTCTGTAGTAAATCTCCGACAACGCACCCCGGGTCAGATTCGAACCCGGGACCTTGAGATAAATTTAAGAATTCATTTTATTAAGAGGTAAGAGCATTGTAGCCCAATCAACAAGGAATATATTCAAATGTGAATAAACCTTATATGTTGAATTGACTCATCTATAATTTAAAGAAAGCTAGCGAATTGAAACTCTCAGATCTATATCGAAATAGTGTTTTGTTTTATAATAGCGATGATGAATTAATCAAAAAATTTATGATACTGAATACGCATACTTTTAAGGAAAAATGAATGACATAATCAAATGTAAAAATTTAAACAGTATTGAGTATAATGTAATACACTTTTAGAGGTTAAAAAAACCAGCTTTTTATTATATTAAACGCAAGGTATATTTAAAACAAAGATGAAGTCATTTAAAATCCGAATGCCATGTAGGTCATTGGACGGCGTACTAAGCATCTCAGGTCACATGGTTTGTACCGTAATGGATGATCAGACCTAAACAACCATTGGGCGCTTAATTGCAATCTGAAATTATATAGATAAAAACACATGATCACATATACACAAATTCAAAGCACCTAGGAGAATAAGTTTTTGCCTCGCTTAAATACCGCATACAATGAATAATAACCTGGATGCATATTTAAGCTCACTAATTATCACTTCACCTCATTATCTTATGCTTATATATGTTGAAATGTTGAATATGGTGTTATAGCAGGGGATTGGACACTTCGGCCCCAACCACTTCGGCCCCTTCGGCCCCTTTTGGAAAATACACTTCGGCCCCTTGTCAAGACACTTCGGCCCCTCATAAAAAGACACGTCGGCCCCTATTTTTTCGGGCCCTACCACTTCGGCCCCTTGGTATAATGTTCTTCAAATTATCAAAATTATTAATAACCCTTGAACAAGTGATAAAGAAAAATGTTAAAGTTTTGAAAACGAGTGCATGTGTTTATGAACTTATGATTTTTATGCCTATAAATATATAATTATGTTCTACATGCATATCATATTTTCACAATATTTTTTTATTTATATCTAAATTTAGAGTAATATCAAAAATATGATTTAGCAAATATTCAAATAATTTAAAATTCCATAAAATTAGCCTTTTTTTCAGGGAAAATATTGAAAGAGTCACGTTTTCGTTTTAATATATCATAACAAGTCATTCTCATTTTGATGGAATTCATATAAAACTGCATTAAACATCAAATGTGGTTAACATATTTTACTCTTTAACTACGTATAATTCTTCAAATTGAAAGAAAATGAGTCTCAAAATGGTCATTTGGGGCGAAAATTGTGGGTAATAAATCATTTCATTATCATTTCACAATAAAAAACTAGCTAAAATATTGTTATTTTATACATATGATTCGAAGGGCCGAAGTGGTAGGTGTAGAAATTTAGGGACCGAAGAGTCTTTTTGCTAGGGGCCGAAGTGTCTTTTGCTAGGGCCGAAGTGCCTTTTCATAAGGGGCCGAAGTGTCTTGACGAGGGGCCGAAGTGTCTTTTCCAAAAAGGGCGGAATAGTCTAATCGGAGCCGAAGTGGTAGGGACCGAAGTTCCCAAAATTCGTATAGAATACCAAACGCAAACGAAATTCATTACCTTTGTTCTTGTATCAATATTGGTCAGGTCGGCCTTGAAGTGTTTGTAGGCATCTGTGGTCATTATTTCCTGGACATGGGCATCCACGGAACGAAACGAACTCATCGAATCCTGGATGTTTCAAAGTGCCATCGATATATTAAAAAAAAAACATATAATTTAATGTGAAAAAAGGGGGCGCACTCGTTAAGAAGACATATTCGAAATACTTCACATATTTTGCTATACGTGTGAATGTAATGTTATATGTTGTGGAATATCCTACATCATTGTTATATACAAGAACGTTATGGATCTTGGAAACTCACCTTAGATGAAACAGTGTAAGAGTTTCGTTCTTTTTTTATTTTCCTATCTTTGGCATCCCCTAAAAATATCCAATAAAAAAACATTTCGCATGACGTCAGCTCAAAAACGTTCGATTCGGATATAAATAAGTTTTAAGTCATAACTTTAATGAACCAATAGCTGTCTAGCAACCATATCAATATAAAAATACATGTATATAACTTACCCATATAATCAAGATCTGGAACGTAATAATTTTCTCTGAATGAGTGAGACTGATTATCATCAAATCCAATCAACTTTCTGAAATAATGTTGAAAAGCTTATCAACAGCATATACATTGTAAAGAGTTTAAGATACATGTTAATAGGTAAAGAGAAGCACTTAATTAAATATACAATGCATGTCACTATCCCGACATTGTAGAAATATCCATGCATTTTTACGGTTTTTTTTTATTTAACTTTTAAATGAGTAATGCACAATTTTTAGCTTCTATTCTATTTTTCAAATATGAAATATTTACGACTTTTCCAGTCGAGCCATACTTCTAAAACTGAAAAATAATAAAACATACGTCTTTTCTCCTTTTGTAAGCTTGCTTTTCTGTCTGCGCAAGCATGCCAGTGCAATGACGAGAATCAACATGATAACACCAATGAACGACATTGAGATGATCACGATTATAGATGTATTGATGCACTGTTCCCCGTTATGAAAATTATTCATAAGTAGCCAATCGCCACAACTTTGATTAGAAACAAAGAAAAATGTTAATTGAACGAACTCAATAGCATTTCCTCATTTATGCAAGTGTACACCTTTGAACTAATATCTACTCATAAGATCATTTTTGAAATCATCTTTACTCGAGCTTTCTGTAGAAAACCACACTCAAGAACGAAATTCAAGAACTAGACTTGGATTTGGCTTAGGCCGCGTTCACCCGCTCCGAAAAAAAGCTCAAAGCACAGGTTATGAGTTTCAAAGTCAAAGCCCTCTTTGGTATTAAAAAAAACTAACAGTTTATCCCTTCTGTTCACCCAAAAAGCGCATTATATTTTGCGCTTTTATTTCGAGTGAACGCGCCTTTATTGTAATGCTTCATATTGTGAATCATATTGTTGATGTCAATCGAATGTAACTGACAAATGGATGGATTATGCGAAACTAAATATTATCACAAGTTTATTTCAAAGCACCATGTTCTTTTTTTTAAAGTAAACTGTAATGTTTAAAACATACTCGCAAGACTTCGGCCCATCGGGTGCACTATAGCCACATGTCAAGTCAGTATGTTTGGACCAGAAATTGTCGACGTTTGGACAAGAACCAGTGGCTTCACAAACTCCAGCTTCATCATAGCATTGAACTTCATAGCAATAGGGCTGAGGTGATGAACATTCCAATTTTGCGCATCCTTCTTCATTCACTGTAGTGTTGGATTGAGAATGTAAAGCATATGTTTAATATAAAGATGACGGACAACTACTCATGGTAATGTGAATTTACCTATCCCACTCGGCAAATGAAGTGAGACGACATGGGGACAAAGGTCCGTGTACCTACCGTCCATTCGATTTTTTTGACATGGTACTTGGTATAAAAAACGTTTTTGATATCAAGTTCTTGGTATGTGAAAAGGAAAGAGCAAACCCCTTTTTATATTTTATGTTTAATGCATTGAGTACAACACAGGAAAAAGGTTTTTCCTTTTTGCTTCTTTAAACATATGCACAAGATACAAAAAAGGAGGGGCGCCACCGTCGCAAACACGCTGGAATCACGTGATATTTGTTTATATCGTTAAAGTTATTTATAGAAATCGCCCTCATATATAAGTGTTTGAACAATTATCACATTTGCATGATTTCAGTCAAAACAAAACAAAACCACGTGATTGAAATAGGTGCGCGACAGTGGCGCCATCCCTTTTTCATTCTTAATGCTCATGCACACTACACGAAAAAGGAAAAAGCAAACCCTTTTTGGTATATTGATTTTTCGCGTTAAAACAATGAAGAGCAGTGACGCGTTGTTATTGTTTTGTGCTACTTAAAATGCGTTAAACAAAGTAGTTGATTGCACAAGTATATTGCATTTTATGTTTAGATTTGAGATGAATTAACACTATTTTTCGTTTTTCGTATATTGTTTTCATCTCGAAAAAACGAATGGACGGTAGGTACACGGACCGACAAACAAATATTTTTTTTTAATTATGTAGCCAAATACATAGCAGGATAATATATAACACACACGTTGAACAGCAAGTATACTTTTAAAAGATATCTTATGTGTAAATATACAATGTATATATAGCTAAAAGCCCCAGTTTATAAATCATCACCGAAAAAATATCATAAAATATCATTCTTTTTTTAAACAACAAGCCTTAGCGAGTGTAACATACGGTCTTTTTCGATATCTTTGACTTCCTCCTCGTTTTGTTCCTTCGTCGCCTCTACATCCATATCAAAGCCTTTCATAACGGGATTCGTATAAACATCTTCCAGATTCGCATTGATCTCTGCGACCAAAACGTCTGTACCACCGCTGGCGGCAACTTCAGACACGGCATACCAAACGGAATAGTTCACGACGCAGTATTTGCTGAAACAAAAGAAAGCATGGTGAGATATTGTTCTATTTTCAAATACTAAATAATAAATGGTATCCCTAATCTTCGATAGGGGTCTATGTATTTTCCTTAAGTTTCATTTTTAAATTTGATAGGTTTTTCAATGCTAGTAAAAACTGGAAATTGTTACCAACAAAGTTAGAATCAAAGTTATGAAATAGTGCTCTGCTTACAATTCATCAGCTTCTACATATGACGCCGGAATTTCATTTCCAGGTGAGGTCCATATAGCGGTTAACTGTAAACAAAGCGTAAATTCAAGTTTTATTACAGCCTTATCTATATGATTTTAAAAAAAGAGTTAAGCCGCATTCACCCAAAGACAAAGCGCGCAGATAAAAGCTTGAAAGTCATAAGCAATACATGCATTTGTATTTAACATGCAAATCCGGCGCTATTGATGAGCATTTTTAGTGCGAATTTTGCGTAAACGAGGCCTCAATTAAGCAGCGTTCGCCTGAAATAAAAGCGCAAAATATTTTGTACTTTCCGGATGAGCAGAAATGATTAGCAACTATATATTTTCTATATTTTATATACAAATGTGGCTTTTAGTGTGTAGCGTATAATTTGTGTTTTGAGCCTTTTTGGAGCGGATGAACGCGGCCCCTTTAAGCTACCATCCAGTGATATTGCCCCTTTATGTTAACAATTCTTCCTCAGCTCAAATTATTATAATTCTATGTATATCACTTATTTTTACTATAGTATGATAATAGACCTTTCCAACCCTTCATGTTTATAGAAATGGAAATAGATTTGGGATGCAGAGTTCGATTTTAATAGCTAAAAGTGGTAATCATTTGATATCAAGGGGAGGGGGTGCGATATTTCGAAACTGAATTTAAATCAAACAAATACTACTACATAAATATATATCAAACCGTAATAGCACTTTTATTTTTCATATATAATTTCTTATCCTTAAAGGCGTCAAACAGTCTTAAAAACTACTCAATATTCAGTATCTATAAAGAGTGTTCAAAGAGTGTTCAAATACGATATCCGCCTTATTCTCACGCGATCAAGTACCGAATAATTGTTAAATTAACCTGGAATTGTAATTATAGGTATAAATTAAAATATTTCGTTCCTTTCTGGTATTTCCAATTGATAAAACGATAACGATGTTATAGTCTATAGCATAGAGCCTTATGGAAGAATTCACCTTATGGGGTGACTGGTTTTAAACTAATGTTTTATAAATTGCAGAAATTTTAAAATTAATATCATTTTGCCAGTGAAAATTTGATAATTGTGCTAAGTGGGTCCACTGGTTTATTTGCAAAATACCTGACACATTGAATGATACTTAAAGGACCGCAGAAAGTTAAGATTCAGTTCAAGGCCTTATATCTCTTAAAAATAATATGCAATGTCTAATGTTTTAGCATTGCAAATTTCTTATAAAAAGGCGGGCGATTTACAAAATTACATATGTCAATGTTTTTAAATATAAAAGATATTAAATTAAAACGATTTTTGAATATTTTTCGCTTTTTCATGTTTAGATAATTGCGTGCATTCGAAAACCGCCTGAATTCTATTGGTTATCAATAAGGGAGTCTATTCAAGACAATAACTTGTGTCTACAGTGAGTCGCACCTTCTATGGCTTATGATTTCCATAACACAACACGCCTTGACAATAACCAAAACACAAGACATTGTTTATATGATAGAAATTCTAATCAAGTGGCATCTACTGAAGATACTGAGAATTCTCAGACTGCATGTAGAGCTGGGGGAGGCACATATTACATTCTAGAAATTTTATATATTTTCAAATAAGACCACGTGTGTTATGAAACTATCGGATTTATATTGGTTCACTTTATCAAATGAAAGACACATGGCCATTAAATTCTCTAAATTATTACAATTGAAATGTTTCTTAATCGGGTAATAATTTCCGTTTGATATTGATTGATATAGTATACAATATTTGGATATTTTTATGAATCCATATTCTCTTATCACATTATTGAATAAAACAATTCTTATACTCAAGAAAAAATATGATAATCATATTGATAAATGTACACTTCAAACTTTTCAATCGAGCCTGAAATATACGCACCCCCTCCCACATATCCTCTACACAAACACATTAATGTAGCCTGATTGCGAGCCGAATGGCATGTCAATAAAGTCGTAAAGACAGGTTGAGGATAACCCTTTTTTATGGATGCCCTCATTAAAAAGAAATAGGCAAATAAGTTTTTGAAGAAACTATAAGATGAAAGATTAAAATCGTTTTCGAGTATCTAAAATTTTGGAACAAAATAAAACGAGAAAAATATGCATGGTTTCTGTAGAAATTTGTCATGGGTATTAGTCAGCACCAAAACGTGTACGAGAGATTTCACGTAATTTTTTTGTGTCGGGTATACTATAGTTAAACAAGGGAACCCATTGTGCACAAAGTATATCATTTTCACTTCCCGTAAAAAACATTTAATTTAAAATAAGCGGATTATATTTAATTGAAATCATAATGATATGGAAGATGTCAAGGACTATATTGAAAACTTAAACGTATAAACTAAGTGCGAAAATTTCGTTTTCATAATAAATTTTTGTTGACAGTTTCACATGGATACTCACAATTTTAGTATTTAGTTTACACTTTCATGCATAACACTATACCGTATCCCTTGTGAAAAAAGGTCAATCAAGACAGTTTGTAT
>LQRL01083557.1:0-10525 GCA_001703475.1 Hydroides elegans | reverse complement strand
AAAAAAAAAAAAAAAACAACAACAACAACAACAAAACAACAACATCAACAGCATCCAAACAAAGGAAAACCATGATATGTAAGAATATGATTTGTTTTAAAAAATGTATTATTCTTTTGTCGTCGAATGATGAGGACCTTGTGTTATATACAGTATCCTACAATATGATTGTAACAAAGTCATATCTTACCGTCTTTCCTTCTCCAGTAAATTCTCCGGATAAACGCAGTTCGTCGAGAAGGGGTTCATTGGAATGCCGTATGTCGGTTACAAATTCTTCTTGCTGAAAACGAAACGAAAGAAATATATATACATGCATACAAAAAAAAAGAGGAATTGAATAAGGTATCCAGTCTTATCCATTACTAGATCAAACCGAGTGATAACGGTATAAATTTAAACTAGTGATGATTTTGAAGTAAACATCCGCTTAAATTTTACAACAACAAAAAATAATAATAGTAATCAACAGAATAGATCAAATTAATCGAGCAAGAGATTTATTCCCGCTATGCCTTACATCTAGAAGTAGATTTCAGTTTACGCAACTTTGTTACTGTAGTCATGTTCTGAAATCCCAAATTACATACTGAGACTGCTTCCCCTTTACCTTCTCGGTCCAAATCTCCTCGATTCCCCTTATATCCCTCAGGGCGTCAATCGCTGGGCGCGTCACACCCCTCCAAAAGGAAGGCGTCGGGTAGCGCCGGTGGCATTGTGTACACCAGGGGCGCTGATGGTCTAGTTTTACATCTCGATCGATTTCGGTGGCAGCGACGGCGCCCAAAATAAAGTTACATGCCGCGATAACGGCACCTAAAAATGATTAATGCAAATTGATTCCCTGACAATAATTGTATTTCTTTTGTGTACACCAGGGGCGCTGATAGTCTAGTTGTCCACTTCGATTGACACGCTCGGTGGCGACGGTCGTGCCTAATATTGTTGTCATGATAATGACGGTGCCTAAAATGATTAATGCAAATTGATTCCCTGACAATAATTGTATTTCTTTTGCGTACACCAGGTGGGGCGCTGATGGTCTAGTTGTCCGCTTCGATTGACACGCTCGGTGGCGACGGTCGTGCCTAATATTGTTGTCATGATGACGGCACCTAAAAATGGTTAATGCAAATTGATTCCCTGACAATAATTGTATTTCTGTTGCGAACACCAGAGGCGCTGATGTTCTAGTTTTGTGTCTCGATCGACATCGGTGGCGACGGTCGTGCCTAATATTGAGTTCGTTGTCATGATAACGGCACCTAAAATGATTTTATGCAAATTGATTCCCTGACAATAATTGTATTTCTTTTGCGTACACCAGGGGCGCTGCTGATCTAGTTGTCCGCTTCGATTGACATCGGTGGCGACGGTCGTGCTTAATATTGCTGTCGTGGTAATGACGGTGCCTTAAATAGTTTAATGAAATGGATTCCTTGACAATGATAGTTTATCAACGATTTCTATTATGCATACCAGGGGCGCTGATAGTCTAGTTGTCCAGCTACGTTGGCCTCGAATATTGAATTCGTTGCCGTGAAAAGTATTGTGCCTGAAATAAGCTCGTGCTATAAGAGGGATGCTTCAGTTGTCGGTATCTAAATATGCGAAATTTTGAAATCTGGACAATATTCGAGATGATTCTATGGCCTAAAGAAATATGATTGATTCAACAAATCATGCATAAATATATATTATAATTCACGACAACTGAAGTATTCTTCTAAAGTTCGCAGCACCCTTTCGTGCCCCAATTTCGCTAAGACATTATTTCCATGTATAACATCAATTTCATATTTTACCGATATTATTTTTTAAAAGAGGTACTTTTTTATTTAATTTTAATTAATTTAGGCAAGAAGTGAGATTCATCGTGTTAAGAAAAATGATATAAAATAGCAAAAATCCTAACAAAATTTCGGTATGAAATTAAATTGAATTTATTATCACATTTTGTGTTTTTATCGTATGAGCATTGGCTTTGGTACATATAAACGTTGTTCTTCTTTTGATTTTATATTCTTGACTTTATTTTTTCGAAGAAAATCATACGATACCCTAAAATCAACATTGAATCAGTAAAACTTTGAGTATAACTCGATAGAAAAGCAGAAAGAGAATTTGAGCACAATCAAGCTACTATTTTTATGTTACTCACAGATCTTGATATATGTTGTATACATTGTAATGCAGATCCCTTTCTGTATTGTAGTACCCTTTATCAATTTTCCTTGAGTTTGATGCCATTATGGACATTGGTCAGTTTAAATATGAAATTTGTGAATCATATAACCATATAGAACTATTTACGTACTGCTTTATTTCCCTCGAAAATGGTTCGTGTCTTAACCCTCCAATTTCTTAACGGACCCGAACGAGAAATAATCTTGAAATTATTCGCTATGACCAGACATTTCCAAGATTCCTTCTCAGATTAGCTGAAATTCCCTACTTTTTTCATGTTTAACTACCGCTGACTGTACTAGTTGTATATATCCTGACATCATTAATGGACATTTAATTTAATGGACTTCTAGTTCTTGAACTGTGGATATTTACAGTTGATGCATTGTTAATATGAAATCGAGCAATACTGAGACACAATGCTATACTTAACTGCCCCAGGATACACAAATATGAAATTAAACTTGCGGTGATATTCATTGCAAAGAAATCTTTTAGAATTGAAGTACCTATAATGAAATGAATCTTGCTTTTTTCATAAGATTTTTTCACGGATACAGCAATTAGCTTAAGGTTAGTTACTGGATATAGGATTTTCTCGAAACGGAGATACCGCGGTACTTAAGATTTCTGTTTTCTAAGGATATACATGTACATGTAAGTTTAAACATGAGGTTGTGTGAGTATGTAATGTGATTTCACCTGGTCAGTCATTTTTGTGTTAATTTGCTTTTTTTTTTTTAGGTTTGATTAGCTCATTTTTCATATTCATCAGTCGAGGATTCGACATTTTTTGAAATATATTTATCTCACTTAAGGCAACAATTAGAGGTGATATGAAAAACTATTGAGAAAACGTCTCTTTTTACTATTTTTTATCCCCCGTGAAACGGAGGGATATGGGGCTGAGCGTGTCCGTCTGTCTGTCCGTCTGTCTGTCTGTCTGTCTGTCCGTCTGTCCGTCCCCCTTGACATAGGGTAGTTGTGCACGCGAGTTGGGCATGAAGGAGTTGAACTAAAGCCTTCAAATTTCATACACGTATAAACCAATATCTGAAGCTGTGCATCGTTAAGGTTTCATCTCGATCGGTTGAAAATTGTCGATTCTGGAGTACTTTAAAAATTGTCGATTTTTTACTTTTTTCAGGTGCCAAGCCCTTTGTGCACGCGAGTTTGGTATGTAGGAGTTGAGCTAGAGCTTTCAAATTATATACACTTATAAACCGATATCTGAAGTTGTGCCTCGTTAAGGTTTCATCTCGATCGGTTGAAAATTGTCGATTCTGGAGCACTTTAAAAATTGTCGATTTTGAGGGTTTTTTCAGGTGCCAAGCCCTTTGTGCACGCGAGTTTGGTATGTAGGAGTTGAGCTAGAGCTTTCAAATTTTATACACTTATAAACCAATATCTGAAGTTGTGCCTCGTCAAGGTTTTATCTCGATCAGTTGAAAATTGTCGATTCTGGAGCACTTTAAAAATTGCCGATTTTTAACTTTTTTTCAGATGCCAAGCACTTTGTGCACGCAAGTTTGGTATAAAGGAGTTAAGCTAGAGCTTTCAAATTGTTTACACGTATAAACCCTTGTCTGAATTTGTGCCTCGTCAAAGTTTCATCTTGATCGATTGAAAATTGTCGATTCAGAAACCTTTGAAAAATGACAAACATTTCATATTTAGTCGAGGAAATGCTGGTGCTAATATTATATATTATCCTTTAAATGTGTGTGTATTCGGATGATAGTCACTATTTGCCCTGACTTGTGAAGCGAGTTGTGAAGCACAAATTCAATCTCATCATAGTTTCATGTTGATCCGTCTCTAATTTTCCTCAATGAATGAACCAGCTTTGGACGAATTAAGCTAGAGCACTACTTTACATAACAGCCACATATTGAAGCTGTGCCTCATCAGGGTTTCATGTCGATCGACCACAAATATTCAAAATGAAAAAAATGTGATGAAAACGTTGTGAGAAAGACGTTAGAAAGAGGACATTGTGAGAAAGTCGTTATAAAGAAAGACGTGAGAAAGACGTTGTTGGAAAGACTTGAGAAATTCGTTGTGAGAAAGACGTAGTAAGACAGACGTTGCAAGAAAGACGTTGTAGGAAGACGTTGTGAGAAAGACGTTGTGAGAGAGACATTGAGGGAAATGCATTGTTCGAAAATCGTTATGAGAAAGACGTTGTAAGAAAGACGTTGTGGTGGAGACGCTTTGAGAAAGTCTTTGTGAAAAAGACGTTGCAAGAAAGACATAGTGAGAAAGACATTGTGAGAAAGACGTTGTGAGATAGACGTCATGAGAACCGCGTTGTGAGATAGATGGTTTGAGAAAGACGTTGTAGGGAAGTCGTTGTGACATGACGTTGCATGAAAGACATTGCGAGAAAATCGTTTTTAGAAAGACGTTGTGAGAAAGACGTTGTGGGAAAGAAGTCAAATATTCGTTGTGAGAAAGACATTGAGGGAAAGACATTGAGGGAAAGACATTGTGAGAAAGTCGTTATGAGAAAGTCGTTGTGAGAATGACGTTGCAAGAAAGACGTTGTGATATAGGCGTAATGAAAAAGACGTTGTTGGAAAGTCGTTTTGAGAAAGACGTTGTGAGAGGACGTTGCATGAAAGACATTGTGAGGAAGTCGTTTTCAGAAAGACGTTGTGAGAAAAAAGTTGTGGCAAAGACGTTGAGAGAAATTCGTTGTGAGAAAGACATTTAAATTAGCTTATAGTATTGATAAATAATATATATTGCATAGGTTTTGGGCTTTGCATCTCTGATGCCCATGTTTATTCCATGCTGACCATGCTAAGTCAAATAACTATTGACAGTTCACGGGGGATCGAAGGCCTTTAGCCTATAGTTTTCATTGCATTTTTCTTAATAGCATAACTACAAGCTTGATTGTATATGAACTATTTTGCGGCTGTTTTTATTTATACATTTTTAGCCCTCAGCCAACACTTTGGCTGAAGGCTATTGCTATCGTCGTGTCCGTCCGTCTGTCCGTCTGTCCGTCCGTCCGTAAACAATTACCTTGTGAACACACTCAAGGCTACAATTCTTCCCCGATCGCAATTATATTTGGCATACAGTTAGAATGGGTGCTAATAAAGGTTGGGATTGTAAATGAGCTATATCCGACCAGGGAAAATGGCCCAACTGGACTTAGAAAAACCCCCTTATAGCCCCCTTCATATATGGAGTTTGTGAACACACTCAAGGCTACAATTCTTCACCAATCGCAATTATATTTGGCATACATTTAGTATGGGTGCAAATAAAGGTTGGGATTGTAAATGAGCCATATCCGACCAGGGGAAAATGGCCCAACTGGACTTAGAAAAATCCCCTATAAGCCCCTTCATAAATATCAATTAAGGGAGCTTGTGAACACACTCAAGGCTACAATTCTTCACCAATCGCAATCATATTTGGCATACAGTTAGTAAGGGTGCTAATGAAGGTTGGGATTGTAAATGAGCCATATCCGACCTGGGAAAATGGCCTAACTGGACTTATAAAAATCCCCTATAAGCCCCTTTATAAGCGTTTTTTGTCCTCACTAGAGAATTGCTATCGTGGCTGAGGGCTTTGCATCTCTGATGCCTATGTTTTTATTCTGAAAGGATTCATCATTACTATTATTTTTGAGAGCCACATAAATTTGATAGTGTAAAGATATATTTTGTTTTTAAAAAGTGAATCTGGTAAAATAATGATAAGTCTAATAAGCGTTATATCATTTCTTGTTTTACTACATTTCTTTTCACGATATTAAAAAAATAACGTATATTTTAAAAAACAAAGTCAAGCAGATTTTAGTAACACCATCAAAATATTATGATTATGATAAATATAAAGCCCTATTATCAAATAATCTTTTCCTGCAATATATATCTAGGTATAAAAAAAATCGATTGCCAGGGGTACAATTTACAAACAAAACCAAGTAAAAAGATTTTACTTCACAAAACATTTGGGTCAACATTTATGTATTTTTTTATAGATGCAACTTACATGAATTATTGTTTTCCTGAGTGTTTGAGTCAATGCATCTTTGAGCGATACACTATGCTAGACTGATTATAAAATGTAAAATACGTAAAAAAATCGAGTTCCTTGCTTCACCGCAAAATATTACGAGTATTGTAAATTGTTAATTGACTAGTATTTTAATTTGATTGTAAAATTAGATAAATCACTAAAAATATGTCTCAATATTAACAATCAACAACAGGAATATACATGAGCCTATACATAACACGTAAAGATTGATAAATAAAATCACATTCAATAGACTACTTTCACATAGCTTGACTAAATATTAGAATAGCATTTCGAGTAGTTGAACATACATAACACTCTAAAGCAAATGAATGAAAACAATTCATGTTTGAGAACACCATGAAGTATATAAATTAACAGGAATATGCATTAAAATAAACATGTTCCTCGATGAAACCCTAATACTACCCTTAACAAACCGTAAGTCATGTTTGAGAACACCATGCAGTATATAAATTAACAGGAATATGCATTAAAATAAACATGTTCCTCGATGAAACCCTAATACTACCCTTAACAAACCGTAAGTCTTAAACTACCAATGATGAGCATTCGAAGTCCTTACTTACTTTGAAGTAATAACTTTAAAAACATATGTAACATTTCTTTGCTTATGTAAAATAAATCTGTAAATTCCCACAATCACCCTTAACATTGAATTCTATGTCTTCCAACAAACATCTCAAACTGCTCTAAAACCATCCTAACCTCCCTAAACAACGCATAATGCACCTTCAAATTATCAAACATTTTCAAATCTGGTGCCCCACGGTCTCCCCTCCCACATGTTAACTCTTCAAGAGCCCCTGTATGCCTGCCGCAACGCTCGTTCCAATAAATCGCGTTTTGAATCAACAGACATTTGAGTTCTTTTGTATCACGTGACACAAGTTGGATTTGGCGGGAAATGCGGTTGAGATCCTGGATATGTGCCCAGTCGGCTCGGTTGAGCGATTTGAGCATGGTGTGGAAAAGGTCGGTTTTGTTTAAGAACTCGAGTTCCATTTGGCGAATGTCACACTGTTAAATAAAGAAAAATGAACGGTAAAAAAATCAGTATTGAAATCCTAATTCAAAATTCCTTTAAATTCTACTCGTTCGATGTGAAATTATTTAATCACTCATTATAATGAGAGTAATTTTAACAGTATAATATACTAATTATTTAATCACTTATTATTAATAAGGGCCTGACCACATTGGAAGGGTTTTCGAGTGTTTTTCCCTTAAAAAACGGGGTTTCCGATGTTTAACATAAAGCGTTTTGAGTTTCGCATGAGCTAAATTGAAGGTCATTGTCAAATACTTTATTCAACCTGAATGTAGGCTATCAGTGTGAAAAAGTATCTTACCGCATTATTTGATGCACTTGCATCGCCATTTTTCAAATCGAAGGAGAGCGGCGGAAATTCTATCGGAGCATTGGTTAGCAAATCTGCTTCTACATCCACCTGCAAAGTCCATAAAGATAAATTGAAATTTAGTACTTAAGTCCTAGCTACTTGTTAATGTACTCAGGAATGGAAACTATTTTCAATTCATTCATATATGTAAAATATAATACTGTCAATCGTCAATTAACGGGAGTGCATTGTGTTCAGTAAATAAGTAAATTGTTTGAATTATCATTTCATTATTGACAAGCGAATTCACAACTATGTACAACTGTTTATACATTGTACATCCACTTTTTCTTATATCATGCTTTTGTGAGGTGTGGTTAAACAATATTGTGCAATTTCTTGATATTGCAGGCAAAGAATAGAAATAAAGTAAACCCATATATGAGCATTGATTATATCCGACATTTTTCGTTGGCATGCCGTGCATCTATATGATTATATAACAAAGGAATTTTTGGGATTATCTGTGACAAGAACCGAAAATTGAGCGGTAATTAAAACAAAATAATCTATTAAATGAAATTTATGAAATAATGAAAACTCCTTTGCCTAATAAACTAGAGACCGAAGTTTATACATGCACACCTCGTTAATTCGAACTGGTTGGGACCGGAGGATTTGGTTCGAATTAACCGGGGTTCGAATTAACCGGGGTTCGCTTTTCTGAAAGATCGATTTGGGTCATTCATATTATTAATAGTAATATGTAAAATATTCAACATAATATCGTCCTTTTTATGCATTAGACCTTAGACTTTATAATATACATGTATGTCTGTTTTTCAATCAGGTAAATTTCAGATTATATCAAAATCTAAGGATAATAATCCATTTGTTTAACGCATGCTTGGTTACAGGGGTCCTTTAAAGAGGGGGGTCAGCAAGGTTGGATCACTTTGTGTCTAGGGAAAGCGTTACTTCAGAGATTGAGAGGGGTATCTAATAACATATCCTTTTGTGATGATGAAAGAAATTCATTGTGCCACGAAACCACACCCGGTATAACACTAGGGTTCAAAGCAAAGGTGGAAGGGACTTTATCTGAGGGGAGATTTGTGTTATGATCTAATTGTTTATCAGAGTCAATTCATACATGGAACCTGATCACCAGAAATGTACGTGTCGACTCACTGGTGTTTGTTCATGAAAACCCTAATTCGGGATTTGTTCAGATCCGTGAATACCTGGTCTCCGGAGAATGTTCAACCCAATACAACATTCAATTAATGCGTCCTTTAGGGGGTTTTATGAACAGGATTTGCTTAAATCCATTGACTTTTGGCTATTTTTTGGGGTCAAAATCGGTTCGAATTATCAGGGTACCCGGTTAATTCGAACTTTTCCATAAGATTACATTGGTCCCAAAATTGGGACCGGGCAAAATGGTTCGAATTAAACGGGGGTTCGAATTAACCGGGGACGAATTAACGAGGGTTTCCTGTATATGAAATCTTAAGAACATATCCGAATTTTATAGAGTTGACAGGACACATACCATTTGGTTAATAAAAAATACTACACCATGATAAATATTTGCTATAAGAAAATGATAACACAAAGTGTTCATAACAAGAACGTGTTCGATTTATGCCACCAAAAACATAAAATAAGCCAAAATACCCACAATAAAGTGTAACCGACCGAAATGGTATCAATAAAATGTCCATAACAAGAACTTGTTCGATTTATGCCACCAAAACATGAAATGAAGAATCGAAAAACACACAAACGTATGACCAACTTACATATCGTTCTAAAGATTCCATGGCATTTCCGGTTCGTTCCAAAATGGCGGTCGTTTTGGCGTTTAGGTGGCGCCACAGTCGCTGTGTGTTAAAGGCGCTGTAAAAGGCGCAGTTGCAATTCGCGAACGCCGCCGCATTGTTGGCCGTTGCCTGGGAAAGGCAGTCAAATGCAGAGAAAAGAAGGGCATCTGTTAAATTAATAGATTTATTAATACACGTATTCATGCCTTTTAGCGATACAGACGGGAAGTTTTCCATATTTAAAATATGGTTTTGAAATTAACCACATATACATGCCTTTTAGTGAAACCAATGATAAGTTTTTCATATTAAAAATGTTATTAAAAAATTACCAATATATTTACACACTATGTACATGTATAAAGTAATTATTAACAATTAATGTTTGACTGTTCGATTTCCCCTCGTTTTGCCATCCAGAAAATGTTTTATAAGGTACGGTAATTACAGGGATATAGTTAAAAACAGGAGGAGATTGTGTTCAGTTCACATTTAACGCCTCTACTAATGGCGATAGATATAGTTTTAATAACGTAGCTTCCCTTTTGACCAGTTACAATTTCAGTGTTTTCTTCACACGGAGCGACAGGAATGCCAGTAAAAAAGTCTCACTAAATAAGCAGTTAAACCCGCGATTGTCAATAGGAAATGCTTCTTTAATGTAAACATGACCTAAGTATTAGAATACTATTACGAGTGATTATAATTCTCAATATACTACTGCTTTACCATAAATAACAAAATAATTTTAATGAAGTTATATAATTATTTTGTTTCTCTCTATATGAAAATAAAAATAGCGAGTTTAAAGATCACATTGTGTAAACATTTATTACTTATTTACGGCTTGGGGATTCGATTAGAGTTTTTATTCTAAATGAGCAAGGCATTGAAGTTTCCTACAATAATAAAAGCAGTTTCTCGAATTGTTTTAGGATACACATTACCTGACAATTTTTGTAGCATCTTTTTATGAAATAATATTTTGTAAGTTATCAAAAATATTGTTAATTAAGAGTTTATTGCTATTTTATGAATTTGAAATAAATGGACACTGAATGAAAACGACTTACAAATAAATAACTTCATGTTTAATGTTGCAGG
>LQRL01083547.1:782-14750 GCA_001703475.1 Hydroides elegans | reverse complement strand
TGGAAGACTCGGGTTTTTCCGTGAATTTGGAGTCGGCCTCTAGTCGGACACAGCGCCGGTTCTTCCATGTGGCGCCGGTCTCGAGTGACAGTGAAGATGCCATGTCAACGGATGAAATGTACTCGTAAAGTCAGTCAAAACCATTTTTATTGCAAACAAAGGGCAGATTGTGAATTAAAACTATATGAGATTGAGTATATGTACATATGTCTACGGATAAAATGTGCTCTTAATATCATTTAAAATCAGTGGTTGGGGCAAAAAGGGGGCATACGAATGGACGAATATAACATAAATGTGTCATTTGCAAAGAAATGTATACCGACACAGTCATAAACATACGTAACCCTCATATGACATTACGTAAAAAAACATGGATTATTCAAACTAACTTCTGAGCATTGATGAAAGTGACATCTTCTGAATAAATGATGTGTCAGAAAACACAATATTTGATACTTTAGTATGGCTGAAGAATTACGTGTTATATTATAATAATATTATATTGCCATTATGTTTCTTTGGGATTAAAACACCTTTCCGGTCAGTCCTTGGTCCTCAGTTAACTTTTTGTAAACAAACGGTATGTTGAATATTCAGGTACCTGTCACAAATTGTATTACAAAATGTTTTAACATGTTTATTTGGTATTAATTCCTTTGCCAATTAACAAAATTCTAGGTCAACTCATTGAGTTGTTAGTCAAAAACACAACTAAGACGGAACCCTATTAATCGGCATTGTCATATTTAACCTCACATATATAATCATATATATATTTACAAATGCAATGTCTCAATTTTAAGCCATAAATGTGAGTTTGAAGCTTTTGGGAAATTGTTTAAACTCTTTTTTGACACTAAAAGATTTAATAGAAAAATAATTTTAAAAAAAAAACATTATTTATACTTAAAAATACTATATATAAAATTGTAACCCGATGCTTTGATATTTAGCTAATACAGTAATAGACTAAGTGGACCATTTATCCTTTGGTGCCGTGTAAATCGACTACGATCAACCGTTATTTAATAAAACTGCTGTTTTAATCACAGAGATGGTTTAACATTTTCGGTTTAACTGATGGTCATCCATGAGGGATGCACTTGAAACAGAATAATTCTGAAATTAATATATACAGTGATAATATAGGATCTATGTATTTGGAATGGATAAAACTGGCATTTATACTTTTCATTTGCTCCCAGTATTGGGTGTTATGTGATTGGACAGGGAAGAAACAGGCAAAGGGAGAAAAAAATGTGATTGTGCAACTTGTTTGAATCTAAGAATACTGCTTTCTCTATCCAATTAGAAAATTCGAGTGTTTTTCAAATGAGTATGCTATCTTGCTCAGGGTGGACCAATACATTTTCAATGGATTTTCATTTAGGACTCTTTGTAGTTTGGTGGATTACCAAACCGAAAATTCGGTAAGGAACTATTAGAAGTGTGATCAAACTAGCTTCTAGTGATACAAAAACGTCCCCATATTATACACTCTACAAGTATATTATTATGGAAGCAAAAGATATTTGTTAATGGTATTGAGGTGACAAATGTAAATACTCATTTACTGCATTAGAAACATGTTTTGAAAATACTTAAGGAATCGGAGGGTTATGGTGATTTGTTTATATTTAAATTGAAAGTTTTCTTTTTACAGAGTGAATAGAGTATTTCCGGGAAGTTTTGTAGTGAGTATGAGTAAGAAGTTTGAAATTGAGTGACTTCAAAATCAGTTCATGTAAAATTATTTGTAAATTCATAGCATAGAATTTTTTTTCCCTGAAGTTTTGAAATATCGAGTCTTTTAGAGGTTCGCGTGTGAGTATGAGTAAGAAGTTTGAAATTGAGTGACTTCAAAATCAGTTCATGTAAAATTATTTGTAAATTCATAGCATAGAATTTTTTTCCCTGAAGTTTTGAAATATCGAGTCTTTTAGAGGTTCGCGTGTGAATGATTTCAAGTACAGTAAAATAATAGTATTATACGCGCATATTTGGTTACATTATTTGCTATTTTATTTTAATTTTGTATTTTATTTTATCAATTACATTATTAGTGATCATTGTTACAAGCGTTATAAAATGTCACAATGTTGAATGTAACTTGTTTTTGGACCCCAACAACATTTGCCTTTTGGTATACTGTTTGTACATTATTAACTTTCTGGCTCGGGGTTTAATAGCTTGTGACTGTTTATATAAGATTGATATTGTTATGAAAGGATGTAGCTAGGTGCTTCCTTATTAATATGAGTCCTGGTTTCATTAAAATGAAAGGGGACGATAATGTAAACCCTGACGCTTCCTCTGGCCCACCTCATGTAAAACTAAACTTTTTTAAGGTTTGCGGGGTACAATACTGGCCAAAATGAAATCATGTGCTATTAGTTTCATTACCGCTAAGCTGTGTAATGACTTCGTTTCGTTTCTCTATAGAATGGTTTTGCCTGGTTGTGTAATTATTTCGTTCCGTTTCTCTATAGAATGGTTTTGCCTCGTTTGTGAATATGGCAAAATTGTTAGTTGATATAGGTGTGGGAATGAAGAAATGTAAACAGATATGATGGCGACCTTTTCTTTAAGTCGGGCCCCGTCACCGAGGTTCCAGCAATTTACGTTTCATCCTCACTTGGCCTCAACACCTGAGCATCTAAATTAATTCATATTTTGGCTATAACACTGTTCTCTTCCAAGTGCTGACGAAAACACCTCAATCGAAGATGCTAAAGATAGGCTCAATAAATACTTGAAAGAAATACGGCATGGATATCTATCCCTGTATTTTGTCGCTTTGTATCTTTATTCCTTCCGAGTTTACGTGGTCAATACACGCCTCTGGTCTTGCAATAAAGTTTTGCGAATACGCTTATATCTTTTTAGTTAATTTTAAGCGTTTATTGTAATCTTTTGATAGCTACTCATGTCAAATGCCAAAATCATAAAAACGCTACATATACATATTTGTGTTTTTGTTTATTTTTTGCTTGTTACAGTGGAATACATAATCCCATCATGTGTTTTCTTTCATTTTCATTTATTTTAAAAAAATGTCAACTTGTCTCGCCGTTGACTGTTGCACTGTTGTGTCCTAAGATTATTCAAATGAGGGGTTATGTTGCATAGCGTATATCACTGTCGCGTAGCTAGTGCATGTCGATTATTAGTAGAGAAGGAGTAGATGTGTTCATATCATCTGGGTTATTACGTGAGCCTTTAATCTATGCTACAAAATAATAAGGTTTCATATATTCCTGTCGTATCAAATGCTTGTAGTCGGACTTTTTTTTTACCCTTTCTTGCTGCTTTTTCAATTTACGTGTATTGAACAATAGTATATGTCATCTGTTATGCTAATATAACAATGTTATAACATTTTCTATATGGGATGGTTATGTCATTAGTCTGAAAAAAAATCGTATTTTGTGTTAAAGTGTACCTCGTATCCAATTTCTCCAAAAGTGGCAAAATCCTCTTCAAACAGCTTAATTAGTATCTACGACATCAAAATCACGATTTTTGAACATTGATACGGTGAAATAATGTTGCATTTTACAAAAATGCTTAGCCGATATTCTTGTTTCTGGCTTGTAGTAGAAAAGTAGAAGGCATAAATTATTTTATTCGACATTGTATATGTCTAAATTACTCATAATTTATAATTAATAAATAATCTTCAGTTTCATTCTTCAATAAGTTTGATTGATAGATTGATTGATTGATAGATTTTATTTGTGATTCGCCATAAAATAGTACAATAAAAACAAGGGTAAATACAATTAAGTTTTGTAAATATTAAACATTGCAATATAAACATAATATTGCAATGGCAATATAAAAATAATCGTTGCATTAACCGAAACATGGAATACGGTAAACGACGGCGATTTTCTCTTCGCAAATATGGCCCCAGTGGATACAAATGGTGTCACCCAAATCGAACAAAGGCCAGGGGTGGAGGAGTTGCCCTTCTTTATGATTGCAATATGAAATATACCGAAAAGTCGAAATTGGAGGATAATGGCATAGAAAACATGTGCTCATTGAGCTTTGAACATAAGTTAATCAACTTTGCAGCGATCTATAGGCCTCCTTCCGGCTCACATTCACAATTTCGGGATAAATTCGCATCTCTTCTTGATGATATCAATTCGAAAAACGGTGACATCATTGTGGCCGGGGATTTTAACATCCATATGGACAAACCTGATAACCTGGATACGAAGAATTGCACACGGATTTTGGCTGATTTTGGATTAATGTCCCATGTCAATGGGCCCACTCATGTAGGAGGAGACACCTTAGACCTTTTCATCACAAGGCAGGACTCCGACCTGGGTAAAAAGGTCCACGTCGACGACATCATATCCGATCATTTAATGCTGAGTTTCATCCTTTCCATACATCAAAAAGAAAATAACGACAAAACCACGAAAACAAGCAGATCCGTCAAGGACTTCAATATTGATTATTTCAATGCTGATTTGAAAACAAATAGTGAGTTGTGCTCCTGCCCGGCAGATGATCTCGACGATCTGGTTGAGCAATATAATGAAACCCTTTCGCGCCTATTGGATAAACACGCCCCAGTTACTAGTGCAAACCGAAAAAACACAAGAAAAACACCATGGTATACGTCGGATATACTCTGAGAGGCAAAAACGATGTCAACTAATGTGAAATGGAGGCAATCTAGATCGAACATAGACATGGAGAGTATGATTTCTCAATGGAACAAGGTCAGTTACATGATACATGTAGCGAAGTCGAATTATTATCATGATGCCATTACGAAGGCCGGTAAGGATAGTAAAAGACTCTTTCGTACCTTCAAGCATTTGCTCAATGATAACAAGATAAACCCGATGCCCCCTGCTCGAACACCTATGCAAAATGCGAACAATTTTAATCAGTTCTTTATCGAAAACATCAAACGTTTGAAAACTCGCTTTGCAGAAAATACAGAACACAGTTATCTAGATATGAACATTGAACAGAATCTGAACTACCTTAAGCCAATAACACAGAAAAAACAGAGCGTTTGATACTATCTACTCCTTCAAAGACATGCGCACTATACCCTGCCCCTACACACGTTGTGAAATCAGTTGTGGCAACCATAAGTCCGGCTATACAGAAAATCATTAACCTCTCCCTTGCTCAATCGAAGGTCCCTACCGCATTCAAGACAGCTATTGTCAAACCTCTTCTGAAAAAGCCTGATCTAGACCTTATACATAAGAACTACAGACCGGTGTCTAATCTAGCATTTGTATCAAAGCTCCTTGAACAATCCATAATAGATGAGCTCGAAGAACACTTCGAAAATCATGATTTAAATGACGAATTCCAGTCAGCGTATCGCCAAAACCACTCCACGGAGACCGCCCTTCTACACATCGTAAAAACGTCTTGATTTACATGGATAATCGTCGAGCTATATGTATGGTTATGCTGGACCGCAGCGCAGCATTCGATACCCTGGATCATGATATCTTAATGGAACGCCTTAGTAACACACAAGGCCTGGGAATTCGAGTCACCGACTGGGTCAATTCGTATCTACGTGTTCGAACACAAAGGGTTGATGTTGATGAGGCAACCTCTGACCACTTAGACATGCTTGATGGTGCAGTTTAAGGTTCTAAACTGGGTTGTAGGTTATACAAGTATGTAGAACCACTAGGGAGCATGCTTAAGTACTCGGAGTGTGATTACCATGGTTACGCCGACGACAACACCAAATGGAAATCGGCAAATCCAAAGTCCCCATCTAATATTGATTCAGGCTTAACATCGCTTAATAACACCGTAGAGCAAACAAGAAACTGGATGTATTCAAACAAACTGTGTTTGAATGACTCTAAAACTAAATTCATTGTTTTCGGACAAAAAATGCACCAGAAAGAAATGCCTAAGCCCAGTATCAAAATTGGTGAAGAGACGATTCAGTCAGTGAGCGTAGTGAAAAACCTAGGTGTGTTGTTGGATACTCAATTGGATTTTCAATTACATATATCTAACGTGGTCAAAATGTGTCGTTTTCACATTAGGCGAACATGGTTTATTCGGTGATAACTTACAGAAGATGCTGCGAAACGGATAATGCTGCCGACGGTCACATGTAGTTTGGATTACTGCAACTCGCTGCTCATAAATCTACCCAAAAATACATTGAAAGACTCCAAAAAGTCCAAAACGCGACAGCCCGCAAAACCAGTACTAAAACGGCTAAACTGGCTACCGGTAGAATATAGAGTGAAATTCAAAATTGCGGTAATAGTACTCAGATGCGTGCATGAAACAGCCCCTAGTTATCTGCAATCCATGCTGACACAATACGTTCCGAAACTACACTTACGATCATCGACAATGTCCTCCATTAGCCTTGTTGTCCCGCGAGTGAATAAAAAAACAGTTGGTAACCGCGCTTTTAGCGCAGCTGAATCGCTTACATGGAACGCTATCCCATCCTCGATTCGGGAAATTACGTCAAACAGTATTTTCAGATCTAAGCTCAAGACGCACTGTTTTAACCTTGCCTTTTAGTTTATTTATGTGTACAGCGCTTTTATGAACCATTAAAGGCGCTCTATAAAAACACTTATTGTATTGTATTGTATTGTATATGTATAGAAAACTAAATTATATAAGCAATAATACTAGAAGTATAAGTGATAACACTTGCATCTGGCGTGTTCACAAAAAGGATTACACCAGAAAGTCTGTATCAAACTGACTTATTTCCATGGCGGTCCTTGATAGAAAACCCTAATACAAGCTTAAAACGTTACACAAAAGAAAAACATATATAATAAAAGTAGGTAAAATGACTCAAAATTGATGACTAGTAAGTAAAATTATCACAATAAATTGACTGCTCTACACCTTGTCTAGTAGAAAATAAAATTCTTAGTTTTAATTGACAGTATTTCGCTGAATAGCAAGTTTTTGCAGTTAACTTTAATGACAGAATTATCACGTATAGACTGAACTTCGATTAGCAGACTATTCCAAAGTTCGATACAAGTTTATATGATAATATATTATATTTGCACATAATCTGTAACTTAATATTTTTCAACATAATGCAATATATAGGCTATATATATTATATTTAAACTTGTGTCAAGGCGATGCAAGTTAATTAAATCAATTTACCAATCATTATTCTCATTGCCTATAAGGGTGTGGCCACATAGATCAAACTTACCTTCAAACCATGCTTCACACCACTTAAGGCCGTGGCGGCAATTAACAATTATATTCCATTAGACAACCTCCACACCACCTTCAAATTTGCTTCAAACCAGCGTTAAACTTATGTTAAACTTATGTTAATAGGTATGTTACATATGCGTCTTTGGTTTGAAGGATAGTTCGAAGGTAGGTTTGAGGGTGGTTTGAAGCATGGTTTGAGGCTGCTTCAAACCTTCAATATTGTTGTGTCATCGAAACCACGACCTTAAGTGGTTTGAAACTAGGTTTGAAGGTTAGTTTGATCAATGTGGCCACACCCTAACAAAAATTGTGAAATAATAAAAATGTGTTTCTTGAATCTTAAAGTAAGAAGATCACGACCACTAATCCCCAAGTTCAAAGGAAATAGTTGAATTTATGTTCTATTTGAAATCGCTTGGTTCAAACGATCGGGTTCAAAACGATTAGTTATTCGGACTAAAGGCACCGCAAGTTCCTTAGATACACTTTGAGCGGTGATAGTTCTAAAACGGCAAATGCAATGCATCTTTTTTTTTGGCGTTGCAAATTTTAAACAAAAAAGAAGGTTGATTTACAAAATATTGGATTTTAATATTAATTAGTGTAAAAGATATTAAATAAAAACGAATTTCGTGATATTTTTCCTCTTTTTCATGCAAGGATCGTTAGTGTCTTTGAAAATCAACAAGTCCCTTTGTCTTTGAATAGTAGAATTCTATGAATTTGCAATGTGTTTGTGTAAGCAGGGTGTCGCTTCTTAACGGTCGGGTGATTATACCAATAGAAACTATAACATCTAAAATATGAGAAGTGATTCGAAAGGACAAACCATTAAACAGAACATTTAAAAGGAGAGAGGGATTTTACATGTATAATTAGATGAAGTCCTTAAAAAATATTTGACTTGAGGTATTGAGATTAAATTTATTAAGAAACATATATACATGTATAACTTTATATACCGTCAAAAATCTCGTTTATCTGGGCGTTAATAAGTCATGCTTACTTCATTGACAACAGGACCCATATTCTCCACTCTGCTTAATCTTAACCTTATCCATAAAACCCTTGTAAAGGGGTAGGCAAAATTCTAAGTTTAATGTTTAGGTCAGAGCGGAAAAATATGGGTCCTGCTCGCAATTAATGCATAACCGAAAGTTGCAAATCACTCGGACATAAACGCTCATAGGCTAGACTATATATTGTTTAAACACCCCATCAAGGAAAAATCGAAATCTGCTCCATTTTAACCCCAAGCCCCCCATCCCCGTTAAATTTATAGAATTTAGTCTAATGGTATACCCTTCTGGTCAATAGAATTTAGTCTGGACACATCCAGGGGTCCTTACACCAAGCGAACATTTTCAAAATTCTGCAGCTTTTTGAGGCCATATCTATAGAAAATCGTACCACTATAGTTTTCAACCCCGAAATCTTCATCTAGGGTTATAACCATAGCCTGTCAACTTTTCTTAAATTTGTTTAACGTTCTTCAATAACTCAACTTCCGGGAAAGCCAAAACCAAAACAAACAGACGAAATTTTATATTTTTGGGTCCTTATAGATGAGTGTCTGTGTATATATAGCGTAAAACTAATTTTGATAAATCAATATAAATAGATATATCATATCCATGTTTAAATTATGTAATTTATTGCTGCACGTGTGGTATGAGTTCAGAAACAAACTGTGCACCTCAACCTGAAAATGACGTTTCGATATTTTCATCAACGGATAGTCCAATGAACAGTGTGAACCCGCATTCTTCGTCTTCTACAGATTGGCATATTCTAAGAGGCGAAATGTCAAGTGAACCTTCCAATGAATCACGGATAGACGAATCTGAACAAGAAATACGAAACTTGATACGTGTGCGTGTCGGTCCAGATTCCGAAGGCAATATAAGCAGAGAATTGATTAGGCTTAATGTAGGAGCGGTACCAGAAGGAACACAAATAATTTCACAAATGGATTTAAGCTCAAACCGACAGTCAGACTCTATTGCAATGGACGAACAAGACGAATCAACGAGTCCACGTGCTCGAAGATTACAAAGTTCAAGGAGAAGTACAACAGTTTCACGATGTTCAAATCCACAGCGGCCTACTAAACAGTCGTCCTTCTCATACTGTTCATGTCCAAATTTCAAGACTGGTCGAGATCTAAGTTGCAAATGTGGCGAAGAAGATAATGGTAAATCGACAGTTTATTTATTTATTTATTTATTTATTTATTCTAATTTCAAACATGCATATAATACAATTATATAGTATTACAATGAATAAGCACCATAAAGACAATATACAAAAAGGTAGAGAAATAATACTTTTTGTTTTAAATACTTGAACCTTTTTGAAAGCTTAGAAGGGTGTTGCTAGAAGTTATAATAACTTATTCGAGAGCACACCCTAGACACATGTAAATTACAAAGCTTAGAAAAGGGCTATGTCTTAACACATTTAAATAAATGCAATATTTTTCCTGAATACCAACTTATAATGCAATTTTATAAAACAATATGCTATGTTTAATTACTTCTAATTTGTACCGTACATAACAAGAAAATACTGTTTAAGTTTACTCTTAAATGCAACAATATTTTTAATTTATGTGATTAAATATTGATTATCTGAATCACCAATTGATAAAACATATTGTTTTAGTTAGCACATCAATACTTGTGACAAAGAATATCTTCAAACATAAGTTATCACCAATATCTACTAAATTAATGAAGATATTGTTCAAGTGAATCTGTACAGATGCTTGCAGGGAACGATAAGAGTTGAGACAAAAGCTAGTCTGAGTCACGTGATGGGTAATTGGGACAATATTATTTTCGTCTTAGTTTGATAATTAGAAAGTAATGCTATTAAATATACATTTTGTTGCAGTTTTTGACTGGGGCTGGGATGCCGAAGGTAAATCAGAAGCCTGTGAATTGGGTGACAATAACCGCACCGTGCTATTCCATATGAACTATAGCAGTGGAACTGCCGCGGCAAGAGGAACACAGCCAATCACTGATGGACAGTATTTTTGGGAAATCAAAATGACATCCCCAGTTTACGGAACAGACATGGTATTCATATAATCTATTTTGTTCAAAGTTTCTTTTTTATGCACTGTCTGAGTAGTTGTGGTGTTTGTTATATTTTTGTCGAAATCAAATTATTATTGCTTGGTTTTCTTCAATAAGACCATTAACCATGAGATATTTACATAACCCTTCGCGTAAATCATTTAATTTAGATAAACACTTTGTATTAAATGAAAATACTGTATGCTATTTTTCAGATGGTTGGTTTGGGAACCGAATCTGTCAAATTGGATTTATATAAACATTCTTTCACAAGCATGTTAGGAAGAGATGGAGAAAGTTGGGGATTGTCTTATTATGGAAGATTGCAGCAGAAAGGACAATTTCGACCTGTTGGTAGGTCATCTTGATTACTTTTGGCAACTGTACTTACTTTAGGATTGAGACAAATTTTTAACATCAAGCAATCAACTTTTTACCAGGAGTTAGGTAGTTTGAGTGTATGATATAGCTTACACAGTCGAGTTCGGGTTAAGGTCAACCCTTGCAATTGCTGTCACATGTTTATAACAATGAATATAATTGAAAGTGCTATATGTTACAGCTGGTGGAAAATTTGCCCAAGGAAGCATAATAGGTGTGCATGCAGATATGTGGAGAGGAATATTAACTTTTTATATAAATAGAAAACCTTTAGGTGAGTAAAGTACACAACATGTAATCGGAATTCAATGGAAATATAAGCTGATCACATAAATAGAGTGTGAATATTATATTAAAAAGGCGATACCTCGCTACGTGAAATATGAATTACGAATTTTATTGATTTGCTTTGAACATTTTATGAATAGCCATAGAAGAAAACTTACCAATAAAAAACAACCGTCATAGATATACATGTATATTATACTGACTTTCTTATATATATTTCAGCTGAAAAATGCACCGGTCTTCAACAAAAGGTTCTCTACCCAATGGTCTCTTCCACTGCAGCTCGAACATCCATGAAAATCATCAAAGCATGTTCTTTCAAAACATCTTTACAATTTCTATGCTGTCAAACCTTGCGTCGCATTGTACCGGATAACCTGGACGTTTTAAACGCCGTGGCGCTACCACCAGGATTGCGTGCCTTCCTGGCGAATAACCTCAGCTGGTTATTCCGCCCTAGTGAACTCTCAGGCCCTCCTTGTCCGTCATCCAAATCCGCCGCTCAAAAGCGAAAACACCGCATTGGCGAAGAACCAAGTAGCAGCACGCTACGACCTTCCACGTCATCCTCGTTTTCAGCATCACCACAAGGAGCAGATGCGTTCACACGGCGATCACATTCGAACAGTAAAAAGAAAAGGTTATTGCCATACGTTGAAGACAGTAATTCTTCGAGTTCTTCGGATATGGACGAGATGGAAGACTCGGGTTTTTCCGTGAATTTGGAGTCGGCCTCTAGTCGGACACAGCGCCGGTTCTTCCATGTGGCGCCGGTCTCGAGTGACAGTGAAGATGCGATGTCAACGGATGAAATGTACACGTAAAGTCAGTCAAAAACCAGTTTTATTGTAAACAAAGGGCAGATTGTCAATTCAAACTATATGAGATTGAGTATATGTACATATGTCTACGGATGAAATGTGCTCTTAATATCATTTAAAATCAGTGGTTTGGGCAAAAAGGGGGCATACGAATGGACGAATATAACATAAATGTGTCATTTGCAAAGAAATGTATACCGACACAGTCATAAACACACGTTTATGAACGTATTTAACCCTCATATGACATCACGTAAAAAACATGGATTATTCAAACTAACTTCTGAGCATTGATGAAAGTGACATCTTCTGAATGAATGATGTGTCAGAAAACACAATATTTGATACTTTAGTATGGCTGAAGAATTATGTGTTATATTATAATAATATTATATTGTCATTATGTTTCTTTGGGATTAAAACACCTTTACGGTCAGTCCTTGGTCCTCAGTTAACTTTTTGTAAACAAACGGTATGTTGAATATTCAGGTACCTGTCACAAATTGTATTACAAAATGTTTTAACATGTTTATTTGGTATAAATTCCTTTGCCAATTAACAAAATTCTAGGTCAACTCATTGAGTTTTTAGTCAAAAACACAACTAAGACGGAACCCTATTAATCGGCATTGTCATATTTAACCTCACGTATATAATCATATATATATTTACAAATGCATCGTCTCAATTTTAAGCCATAAATGTGAGTTTGAAGCTTTTGGAAAATTGTTTAAACTCTTTTTTGACACTAAAAGATTTAATAGAAAAATAATTTTCAAAAAAAAACATTATTTATACTTAAAAATACTATATATACAATTGTAACCTTTGTATGCTTTGATATTTAGCTAATGCAGTAATAGACTTTAGTGGACCATTTATAATTTGGTGCCGTGTAAGTCGACTACGATCAACCGTTATTTAATAAAACTGCTGTTTTATTCACAGAGATGGTTAAACATTTTCGGTTTAACCGATGGTCATCCATGAGGGGTGCACTTGAAACAGAATTATTCTGAAATTCATATAAACAATGATAATGTAGGATCTATGTATTTGGAATGGATAAAACTGGCATTTATACTTTCCATTTGCTCCCAGTATTGGGTGTTATGTTATTGGACAGGGAAGAAACAGGCAAAGGGAGAAAAAAAAGTGATTGTGCAACTTGTTTGAATCTAAGAATACTGCTTTCTCTATCCAATTTGAAAATTCGAGTGCTTTTCAAATGAGTATGATATCTTGCTTAGTGTGTACCAATACATTTCAATGGATTTTCATTTAGGACTCTTTGTAGTTTGTAGGATTACTTAACTGAAAATTCAGTGAGGAACTTTTTGAAGTGTGATCAAACCAGCTTCTAGTGATACAAAAACGTCCCTATATTATACACATTACAAGTATATCATTATGGAAGCAAGAAATATTTGTTAATGGTATTGAGGTGACAAATGTAAATACTCATTTACTGCATTAGATACATGTTTTGAAAAAAACGTAAGGAATCGGAGGGTTATGGTGATTTGTTTATATTTAAATTGAAAGTTTTCTTTTTACAGATTGAATAGAGTTTTTTCTGGAAGTTTTGTAGTGAGTATGAGTAAGACGTTTGAGATTGAGTGACTTCAAAATCAGTACATGTAAAATAATTTGTATATTCATTGTACAGATTTTTTTCCTGAAGTTTTGTAGAATCGAGTCTTTTAGAGGTTCGCGTGTGAATGATTTCAAGTACAGTAAAATAATAGTATTATACGCGCATATTTGATTACATTATTTGCTATTTTATTTCAATTTTGTATAATATTTTACCAATTACATTATTAGTGATCATTGTTACAAGCGTTATAAAATGTCACAATGTTAAAGTAACTTGTTATTTGGACCCCAACATCATTAGCCTTTTGGTATACTGTAAGTACATTATTAACTTTCTGGCTCGGGGTTTAAACCAACCGCTACGTCCTAACGACCGAGCTCGCGATTTGCAAATTTCGGGAATATGTTCGTTTGGTCTATAGGCCCCTAGATCATAGTCAAACGCGACCTAATATTTGGGGACGTCCTTATAAACGTGTAAGTCCAATGGTGAACATCGGTTATCTTGAAAAACTAATCGATTTCTATATTTAACTCAATATTTGTGTCAATTCTATTTGATTTTTCAT
>LQRL01083541.1:0-12922 GCA_001703475.1 Hydroides elegans | reverse complement strand
TGGGGGTAGCGGTGATTCCACACATGTTCCTAATTATTACAAAATATGCTTGCCTGTTTTCATAATAAACTAATTAAGGAAATATGTTTTCGTAACATACATATTATGGAATAATGAGTATGGAACACGTGGATTTTTGACATTAATTGGGTTAAAAAACGAAAATGTCTGCATGTCTGGATTGTGGAATCATAACATAAATGTATAACAGCAAGCATGTTTGATCCAATAGTTTGCATTGTGATGGATGGAATTAACTGAAGAATGCATTTGCTCGATGATTAATAGCTTTTCCTCGCAGACATCTACTTAGCTATACATTTGGAATATCATTTTACAGAAATGTTTAGTAATGGTTCGCATTCATTTCGATGCGCACTTGTACGGACACGTACATGCACTTCTTATCTTTTTGAGTAATATATTACCAAAAATACAGTTCACGTTTGCTCGTTGAATTTGCTCATTGCCGAAATCGGTTAGAATCAATCAAAAAGTATATATAAGAATCCTTTGTAAAAAACATAATATAATTATCTTTCATATGAATGTACCGCAACTTTTATTTTCAGCCTTATCAACAAAATCGTCCCCAACAGCGTCAAACGCGTCAACACAAAGGGCGGTGGTTTCGCTCTCATGGAAAACATCGCAGCCTTCCAAAAAGCCATCAAAGCATACGGAGTACCCGACGAAGAAATATTCCAAACAGCTGATCTGTTCGAAGCGAGAAATATCAAGTCAGTTGTCATGTGTCTGCTTTCATTAGGCAGAGTGGTGAGTATACTTTTTGGTTAGGCATCTGGATATCGTTGCTTATAGTATCATTGGTAATTACAATGAAAATTTACTTTGGTCATAAAGAAGATGTTGATTGACGTCATCTTAACTGTAGCTTATTTTCAAACCATATAGTTTACGCTGTTTGGAATGGTTTTTTTGTGACCGAAAATATTTACTAATTAAAGAACACATCTGAAAAAGGTGCAAATATTTTGCTCAGTTCTGCTTAAGCGTTTAAACGTACCATACATTGTATATTCGTTTTCTGTCATTATGTGAAGTTACAGATTTACATAAATGATAATGCAATGTCTATTGAAAGTTCTTCACTTACTTTAACGTACATTCTAATATATATTTATTCGTAATTTCCACAGGCACAAGACAAAGGCTTCGACGGTCCCGTCATCGGCCCCAAAATGTCTCACGGCAACAAACGCGATTTCACCGAAGAACAAATCCGACAAGGCAGGGACGCGCATTTGAGTCTGCAGTACAGCGGATCTAACCAAGGAGCAAGTCAGGCCGGTCTCAACATGGGAAAGATGAGGTCCGTCCACGACTAGATTATGTGGAGGGAATAGTATAGACTCATGGAATATTGAGACTGAGTAGAATGTTACAGTAACGTCTAACTAGGCGAGTCATAAGACGTCGAGAAAAACGCTGGTGTAGCATTGAGTTAAGGACTTGTTTGGTGTCATTTTAGGTTTGAGAAGTAAACGCTATTACGGCCCCAGAAGAACATCGTAAAAACGTCGTTCAAGACATTATGCAAAACAAGATGCCCTTAGTAGAGAGAGGTGGTGTAGTTTAGTTCAATTTGTTTCAATTAAGTTTTAATTATGCGTCCAATTCCAAATTTAGTGCAGCGTTTGGCTTGAAAATTAAAATATGACAGCATAATAACAATTATTTCGAATCCATTTTATTTTACCTATAGTTATAACTTTGTAAAGCCATAAAACATTCTTTGTTTGTATGTCTTTCTTGTCGAATCTTGTCGAAATGAATAAATCTAACCTTTGAAGAGTGATACAAATTGTATATTTATCATTAGTAATTTATTTCTTCAGATAAATTGTAATTCGTTATTTTTTTAGGCATTGATGTAATAAAACTCATTTGCAAAAACATATCAAGTGTTGATCAGTATCTTATTTTTGACGGTCGACACTTTTATGCATGATTCATAGGACACCCATAAAACAGCTTCAACATTCCGAACATTATATTATATGTACTCATACATATAAAACCCATACCGAACTCTCATCCCTGCATACTTTTAATTGTTAAATGTCAATGCAAATAGCTATTTATATTTCTGAAGAATAAAGTCTTTATTTACTTTTTTATGGTTTAAAGACGAAAAGTAGAAAACCCGTCATGACAGATAATCGCGTTGCTCAATTCAACCAACTGGCCTACATTAATAAAAAGACAAAAATAATAATGAAAAAGTTTGTCTCGACTCATGATTTTTATCAGTAATAACCAAGACCACATGAGTTCACACGTGAATAATATGAATCATCTGAGGATATATCCAATTTGTGCAATTTCTAATTTAAGGCATACGGTCAATAGTATGGCTGGTTGGGAGTAAACGTGGGCTCGCGTTTGTTGAATTCGTTAATTTATTCGTTTGATTTTTTCGTTAAGGGGAATTGTCTTATTATATCGACACCAAATAGCATGTTTAACTTTACGAGACGATTTCATATTAGTCTTCTTGGATGTATTGTTTAAGGCTCCAGCCCCTTAAGGAATCAGACAAAAAATATGTCAACCTCAAAAGCACTGTAATAAAACAATAACTTCAACCTTGCAAAATGATAACCTAAAGTGTAACACAAACATTTTGTGAGTGACAGAACAGTTACTGACACAGACTAAGCTAACTGCAAACATTGAACTAGAATGTCAGTGAATCTGTGCGACGCAACCCTTATGGATAGTTTGAATGGGTTCTCCCTTCAGGCGGCATCCATTCATACGTCTATTTATTTTCGTGGTTTGAATTTTTGAAGTCTATGCACCACCTTGCTTTGCCAAACCAAATGCTGTTACGAATATAATCATTTAAGAATGGTGACCCTCCATGACGAAATTATATCATAATTCAACTCGGTTTGTATATTATAAAACCCACATTAATGATTTTAGTATATCCCCAAATTTTCATTGGCTATGCACTCCCTCATGTATATAGATATATTAAAATAAAAATTATATATCTGCATATATATATAAGGGTAACCACCCCATTTATTATGAAGATAGAGCATCCTTAGTGGTGCTTCAGGCTCCGCGTTTATTAAAAAAGTGACATTAAGATTAATCGGAAACTGCCTTCGAGACCCTCAAGACTAATCCCGAACCCATGTAATGAATTTAGGTCATCGTTCTTTGGGGGATTCTTCATTTTCCCAGTGTTTTGTTTCTACAAATTGGACCCTCAAAGCAACTGCAAAAAAAAACTAAAATGTTCATTAAATCTGATATTTACAATTATTTGTTTTATAATACAACTTGTTTTAATAATTGTTCCCCTTCCCTTTGTGCTTGTAAACACCTTTAATTACTTTGGCCATAGCGCAGCATTTTCCGTTGCTCATCACTCAAATGTTGCTTTTAAAGACAAAGGTCAATAAATGTCCATTTTTCATATTAATTTTTATATTTTTCTTAAACAGAGAAAGAAATGGAGTTGGTCTTGGCAAAAATCGTTTCATACCGTTAATTTACGAAAAAAATGCTGCCTTAATCTAGGCTACATGCAGAGTCAGACAAGATAGAGTGGACTAAGACAATCTCCGTTTCAACTTATTCACTTTTGACAATATGAAAATCAGCAATAATTGCTTCGAGTATTTATAATTTTATCACAACCACCGGCGGCGTTTGTTTGTTTTCCCTTCTTATGAACCCTTGATCTGGCATTATTTTCACGACATAAACTTCCAGATGACAACTTAATTATACAGTCACTTCCTTTTGGTGACAAAGGGAAAACCCTTAAAAACAAAAAGAAAGTTTGGCGGCACAGGGCAATAATGTATGTGAGACATCCAAACAGTTTTATAGCTTTCTGTGAGTAGCAAACATGAAAAAGAAGATGATTTATTTTAAAGAGCTCTAGATAATAACCTGATTTCAGTACAAAAATCAAAGGAATCACGTAAAAACACTGGGTTCAATTTGGATAAAATACAACGTAAACCAAAAACTGAAGCAAGACGTCGTTAAACGGTTTGAATAGGATGTCAACTACTTGTAATTCAGCTGGATCGTTTTGAATAACGCTGTAGTAAAATGAAACGAAATATTGGTTAATAACAACTTTGATCCGATGACCTAAATGTTAAAAATTAATGTTCAATATTACACCTTTCAATTGAAACGTATTTCTGTAAAAAAAAGTTCAATGCATTGAATCGATTGTTGCAATTCAATCAGATATTTTCTTATACAAAAATGTTGTGCCCATTGGAAGCAGTCGACAATAAAACCCGCAATAAAATTAGGCGGCCAACCGAGCTTTAAAAGTTAGGATAAAACTTTATTTAATAGTTAAAAAACAACTTCAACTTTCAAACTTGAAAATGAGTGATGTTAGCATATCTAATCCTTTCTGTTAGAGACAAATGAAAATGAACGATGGTTTATTAAGATCGCCATCTTTATTTCTAAAACCCGAAAATGGAACGGTGGAACAACGACCATGACTCCTCTGATTGCACGAACGACTTGACCAACGCTTTGAATGGAACTGAGGAACTCGCTTTCCAAATCTACTATTTCTCAGGAATAACCATTATCACCGTGATTTGTCTGTTTGGAAATATACTCGTGATTCGCTGTATACTCGCTTATAAGACATTGAGGAATATCAATAATTTGTTGATTCTCAGTCTGGCGGTCAGTGATGGATTACAGGGAGTCACGTTCTTTCCATATAATATGTCGCATATCTTAACACTGTCAGGTAACTTATTTGTTTTGCTTACACACTTAAGCTCAGGGACGTTGTTACATATCGCGAAGCCGAATCGCTTTCAGTCAGATGTCGTTCAATTGAATTTGGTCCGATAATTGGCGTCACATGGTTCGCATTACAAAATGTAACAAATCAGACGTTCGAACTATGGTTTTTCTGTGAACTCTTCGAAAATCTTTTTGAATAATGTATATACATCACAATGAATGTATTTAGCGCAGGCTTGAAAACGTAAACCATTGTAAAGTAATTCTAAATATATATTTTTTTTTTAATTTTAAAAGCCTGCATATACATATACGTAACTCTATCTACTGAAAACAATTTGTTAGTTTGAGACAATTATGATTGTATTCCAGATGACATGACATATCATTGCAATCTGATCATATTTCTCGTGTGTTTTCCTCAACTGGTATCCGCCTATACTCTGGTTGGAATCACAGTCGTCAGGTATCATCTATCTATAAATATCACCTCCATGATATAAACCTATTTTCATTCAAACATTTATAGCATATAATTACAAGATAGTGCGTATTATGAATTGTCATCATGGCATACAATATAAATAGATCAGAAACTAAAAGAAGTTTTAGAAATAGTATGTGACTACGTTTAAATGCACTATATTCTATTCGATGTTATACGTGTAATGTATCTTACCATCGTTGCATACCCAAGCAAACATATTACGCATAAAACATACGGATACAGGTTACTCGCCGTCCATTCGCCACTCAAACATCAAATGCGCCTGCGCAATAACAAAAAGCGGATGTACATCTTGATCGCATCCATATGGACTCTAGGTATCACCCTCGCCGCTGTTCTATACTTAGTCCTATACCCAGAAGAACCAGAGGGTGGATACGCTGAAGAATGCAGATATGAGTTGCATTTTGAGTATAAGCATGCGGCGTGGGGTTTGCTTTGTTTCAGTTTGGGTGTGCCGGCTGGGTTGATGATTTCTATGTATGTGGCGATTATATACATATATCGGAAACATGTAAGCTAAATAAGAGAGCCTGAAAATAATCAAAGTTCTTTGGTCAAACAACGCAATGAATTATCTTTCTCATTTTAATTTAAAAGGCAATATTTAAGTATTCACATTTTAAATATTATCGGAGTTTTTAAGATGATAAATTTACTTTTACTGGTTTGGAGAAAACCATCTACAATTTGGCACTTATGTTAAACAATTATTCATTACTGTTTATACTTTATTAGTCTGTAATCTATACCGATCTATAAACGAGTCCAAGTTTTTATTTCAGATCAGACTATTGGGTGGTCTCCGTCGTCATTCCAGTTCCACCAACCTCTCAACCACGCAAATCACGATGGATTACCGATTGGCCCAAACAGCCGGAATACTCATCGGCTTCTTTATAGTCACGTGGTCACCAACGTATTTGTATATCTTTCTGTTCACATGGTGTCGGTGCCATAGTGATTGCCCACATAAGGATTTGCCATGGCTCAGGTAAATAACACTCGAGCTTTTCTACTATTATATATACAATTTATTACCGAACCGCCCTTTATAATTGACCAGAGAATGGTGTGATGTTTAAAATTCACCGAGCTGCAGCGTTTACTAAATTTATATGTAAAACATTTGACGCACAACTGTCTTTTCTTTACAATCTAGAATTTGGCTCAGGGGTCACAAGTTGATAATTACGCATGTCATTTTTGTTGTCTTTTATTGTCGTTTTACATCTACTGGTACTGTCTAGTTCAAATTCTAGTTCACATTGTTTACATGCAGATCTGTCAACATCAGCAACATCTAATTAACATTTATGTTTTCCTTACTAAACAGGGCCACTTTGCGTATACTTTGCTTCTGCAACTCCGCCATCAACGTATTTATCTACGCTGGTAGAAACGCTGAAATTAGAGACGCTTTAAAGCATGAATTAAAGAGAATATTCTGTTGCTTTGTGGTTCCTGTTTCAAGAATAAGGGACGCCATTAAAGCGAGTCATGCGAATAGTAAAGTGCATTCGCTCGAATTGGCGCCTGCAGCACTTAGGAATAATCAGGATAGGGTGAATGCTGATCCAAGGAGGAATAGGTACGTGGTATACTTTTTTTAGGAGTATTTGTTTTCCGAATCTTATACTTATTTCCAAATTTCAATATATAAGAGTATTCGGAATATATATTTTGATATTTGGATATATGGGTCCATTTTTATATGAATATTGTAATTATAAGGTAAACTGGAGGAATATTTATAACATATGAAACGTTACCATATGCATGTAAATAGTTTTCATCGATAAATTGATATATTAATTATAAGATTCTACATTGCGTTTCATTTTCATAAACGGATATAAGAACCCTTTATATTAACTTATAATTTCATTGCAGTGGGAAGATGGAGGATCCGAGTGGAATACACGTAGCTATGCGCGGAGGTAGAGAAACAGAAACGGCCGATGTGGCGAAAGTGGACGTGGCATCTGAGGATCCTGAAAAGACTTGAAAAATGAAAACATTAAATTTCTGATTCTGAGAAGACTTGAACATTGAAAATATTAAAATTTAATGTGGCCAGTATGTTCTAGATGTGAGGCATTTCGAATGAAGTCTTATAAGTATTAGATTATTGTGATTTGATATTGCTGAGTTAACATGAAAAATCGTATTAACTTTCTTAATATTTCATAACAAATTGTTTCTAGGATCCATGGCTAGCTGCAGGTTGTCTGCATGAAGCTCACTGGTATGGATAATAGAGCAAATAAATGCTATTCAATGTTTGGACTATTTTTTAAAACTTTTTTTTTCATAATAATCACTTGCAAAATGTTATAGGTTGAATAAGGCCGCGGTTACACTGAACAAAAAGGAAGCAGTTTTTTTTAGAAAAAATATGGTAACACTGCGTGAACTCACGCCAATCTTACTATATTAACATTAAAACGAAAACAGGTCGCGTGAAAAAAGCTGCTTCTTTTTTTTTTCTAAGTAACCGCGGCCTAAGAAGAGATACCGTTGGCAATATATCGCGATGCAACCAGCTATTTTTGATGAGATAGAGTTTCTGTCAGGAACCCTTCGTTGCAAAAAAAACACTCAGGGCAAGAATAGAGACCTTGAATAAAAGACAAAGTGCTAAGGCTTGGCGTTTTGAATCCGAGATATGTTATCAGGACATGTTGTGACACAAAAAATGAATTGCTACTCCAAATAAAACAATAAGATGCCATAAGAATAATTCATATTTGTATTAAGATTACGTAACGCAATAACGAAAATACTGCATTTTTACTCTATGTTACAGTTTCTCGTCGTTAAACATGGACCCGATGAGAAAACGTTATCGAAATAAGACACAAATTTTAGTTAGTAATTCACTTTTTAACTTGTGATTTCGATACCCAAAATCATTCAAATTCAGAAACTTTCGCCAAAATAGGTTGCTGCCAATATCGCTTGGAATAAGAAGAAATCAGATTATTCCGATGTTTATTTTTTCCTATCCAAATCGATTGGCAAATAAAATGTTTAGCAAGGCGATGAGATAACATCGAATATGCATAAAATAATGCTGCTTGAATTTTCATTCACAGCCTCCTAAATAAGGACATCTTTACTCAATTCCTTAGCTGAGCGCTATCTATTAATTACTTGCATTTGATCAAATACGTTATCTTTCAAGATGGTCCGAATCACGAAAGGAACGCAAAATAGAAGTAATAAGAACCAAAAAAGTGGGATAGTGTTACGTAACAAGTTTGTTATCCAATCGTTTGGTGTTTTTGAATATTATGATTTTATCAGTTACTATCATCGTCTTCAATGGAAAATATAAGTATTAAATAATAGAAACACGAATCATTCAAGCATCTTCTACCTATATACAAACATGTAAATATGTTTACTTAAAGCTATTATAAACTGGATTAGGACCGATGATTTTGTGGATATGTAATTAATGATAGCATTCTGTCTTTATTATCACTGTAATATAATATCACAATCATAAATCAATAACAAATCATAATTGATATAAAAAATATCAGGAATAATGACGGGCATTTACCGACTTTAACACGATGTCGTTTTCAGAAGTGTGATAAAACCTATTCCATGTAACGGAACAACAGTACGACAATACCAGTGAAAGGCTTAAGAATCGCTTTGTACCTCCTTAATTCCCTGATATGTTTTTTTAATAGATAATGTGATAGATGCGTATCAATTCTAAACTTGTTATTTTATTATCTTACACGGCAGCTTAATACTATTTAATCATTTAAAGAACAATGAATAAAACATTTTACAAACATGAATAATTCTGAAGGCGCGGACGATCCACCGAACACGGGATACCAAATATTCTACACAACCGGAATTGGCATCATTGCACTAATATGTTTGGTCGGCAACGGATTGGTAATTAGATGTATTCTAACCAATACACATCTCAGAAAACCGAACAATTATATGATATTGAGTCTTGCATTTTCTGATAGTTTGCAAGGAGTAGTTTTCTTCTGCTATAATATGATGCATATCTATGAGAAGAGTTTAGGTAAGTTATTAATCATATCTAATGGTAAACTTGATTGCAACACTAACCTTTTTCAACCTTCCTATTTAGATTTGAATAATCATGAAACCCGCATAGTTGTATAGCACGGAAGGGCATAAAAAAGACACCCGAAAAGCATTTGGTCTTCATTTTTTTATTTATTTATTGTTTATATACTAGCAAATCTAAAATTATAAATCGATCAAAAACGTAATTTTGTTATAGATACATATATATATATTAAAACCATGATTGAATATATCCAATTGCAATAATTTTAATTTATAATCTCATTCCACAGCCGAGGGATGTCTGTGTTGCATTGTTATATTCCTTGTCTGTACACCTCAGTTAACTTCGGCTTATAATCTAGTGGGAATCACATTCATAAGGTCAGAATTATTATTATTTTATTAAATAAAATTTTGGAATATAAGAATTTTGAACATTAGGCCTATATTTTATTGAAAAGATTGTTTTAAATGATCACAGCGATCTATTTTTAAATCATATTCTTTCAGCCCTTTTCTGAGCAATTCACTCTGATTATCAACATATCATTATAATTTCACTTCATTTCAGACTCTTGGCGGTGAAAAATCCACTGAAGCACCAAGAACGTATGCTCAGCAATAAAAAGAAACTACGATTCTTTATCGGATTAATATGGCTCTTTTGCACCCCTGGCAATCAATCGCCGGTCTACGAATGGCGTGGGAGTCTACTACAAGATGGTCACCGGTCTACAGACAAATGCTAACCGATCTTGCAACAAAAATACACCAAAAGCAAGGGGTGTGCAAATAAAACATGTTTTTGAAGCTGTGATTTATTATAGGATGTTTTATAACATTTTGCATTCGGCTCTAAGGTTTTGAATCTTTACTTTGCACTAGTCATTTTAAATATACGATGAACAGTTTCTAAAATTATAAAGAAAAACCTCGACCCTCCCGCCGTAATATGACATGGTCTCGGTGTTTTTCGTAGATATTACTTTAATAAAAGAATATTTCATGCATGTGTTTTATATCATTCGATTCAGAAAACAATAATCTTCATGTTAAAAAGCAACACAAACAAATTATCTTATCAAATAACGCATTTTTATTGGGAAAACCTTTGTCTTGGCATGGTTAAAAAGGCGTGTCGATCTACAACATGATGGTTGACGATCTTGCAACATCTTTGTGAATTGGGTAAGGAGGTCTACTTACAAGATCGAAGCAAAGGCTAGGAACTCTACTACATTCAAGACAACCACATGAGATATGATATCGGGTGCTGAAATCAAAGCAATTTTAGGGATGCACCTTTGCGGTCGCACGGTCGTAAATGTGACCGTCGTTTCTCCCACCTGAGTATAGTTTTAGACCACACTGGCGCTAATGTAAATGTCGATTCGATGGAAATCTACAATGTGTTAGGGTATTTAAGTGGTATATAAGTGATTGCGCTCGCATCTGAGATGTTATTTGTAATTTGAAATATCGCACTCGAATGTCACTTTGCCCACGCCCGTGTCATTTAAGATTAAGGTGTACCCCAAAATATATTTAATTATCGTTCTCACATTTTCAAATTTGATTGTCCTTAGAAATACGGGTTGGAAATACTCGATGACCACATTATAGGTAACGATATGTGTAAGGTGGTAGGGTATCCGCCCAAAATGTCTCCGGCCAAAAGGTTTCCGGCCATCAAGTTTCTTATCATAATTGTTCTAAAAGTCTGAGTCTTTGGCAAAATAATTTCGGGTTATTACAAAGATATAATTCTACGGTAAAACACCAGAGTAAAAATTTTGAACTATGTGGTTTATTTAATAATCTTTAGATTCCTGGAAACTTTATGCCCGGAAACTTTTTGGCTGGAGACTTTTTGGCATATGCTGTCACTTTTGGAAACTTTTTGGCACATGGTGCCACTTTTGAAGACTTTATGGCTTGAAACTATTTGGCCGGAGACCTTTAGTCCCGGATTTGTGTAAGGTACATTCTTTATTACTATACAATCATACCACCGTAATGAAAATGTATGTGTATTTTCTAATAGGATTAAGAATTGGTTCTAATACGGTGGAGAAGAGCACCCACGAGGTGTTCCTCAAAAAGGTGTTCCTTTTCAAAATTGATCTAGCTTCAAACTTTAAAAAAAAAATGTGATCCAGCTACAAGAATTAAAGGAACAGCTTTTTCAATAATTTTCTATTTTTTTACCCATCAAGTTGAAAATGTTCCTTTCTTGTTATTCAAAAACATATAGCTAGGGGTTCTAGATAGAAATGTCATTAAAAATATGCTTTACATATAAGTATTTCGAATTTCAATCTTTCACAAAAGGTGTTCCTCACCCGATTCTAGCTGCCCATATGAGCGCAATGAGGCCAGCTAGCTACAAAAATTGGAACACCTTTTTGTAAAAATTGCTTTCTACATTTTTTTTATAATTTATTTCAATGTATCGATTGGTTTTATGCTCAATTTAACACTTTTTGAAAATTAGGTCGTGGAGTGCCCTTCGGTGGACAGTGAAGACAAATGACAGGGTTAGAAATATGGTAAAATAAAACACAAAGCGATGCGCAAAATATCCCCTATACATTCCATGTGTTTCAAATGAACGAGATCGGTGATCAAAACATAAAATGTCGTAGACCTCATTTTGATCCTAGCCATTAAGAACCATTAATGTAGTAGACCGTTTAGCTATCAACTTTTGAAAATAAATGGTACAGTATGTTTTTAAAGGGTAAAACGACATAATCCGGATAATAAAATATCCAAATAGTTTAAACTATACATATTCTTATTGATTGTATGCTTTCCGATGCAAAACAATATATTCTCTACCTTAATATGTCAAAAACTCATCGTCAGGTGGTTGAAATATCGAGACAAGTACCTAGTTTTTCCTTATAATCTTTCAAAGGGAACAGCCCTTTCAAACATTTTTATGATTCGGACAAAGGTGTGTAAGTGGATCACCGAATGCAAAATAAAAAGTTCATGAAATATTTTTAAAACGTCGATAAAAAAGCATTTTATAAACAATAACATGTTTTGCGCACGGTAGACCGGTGACCATCTTGTAGTAGACTCCCACGCCCTTCGTAGACCGGCGATTGATTGCCAGGGGTGTTTTGTACAGTTCTCAGCGCGATCCTTTATATTGTGATACCATTACCACAAGAACAATGTAGTAAGAAGACGGGCGTTTGTCGCTATGAGTTATATTACAGTTCGAAACATGCCATTTCGGGTCTGATTACTTTCACGCTGGCTATTCCTGCAGTGACGATGATATCGTTGTATACGGCAGTTGTTGTGATATACAATAAACACGTAAGAATATTTTTATTTACAATTTTATCTCCTAAAATCCCAAACATCTAAAATGAACCTTCGAAAATATATCATTGGCATGATAAAAAACGGGGGCTATGCACCCACCCTTAATCAACTGTTAACATTTGGCCGATAAACCTCTAAAAACTACCTGTTAGTTTTATATGTTTATCTAAAGATTATATTCTAATAGAAATCCGACCAAGTATCGTGCTTTATCCTCTGATAAAG
>LQRL01083540.1:0-15014 GCA_001703475.1 Hydroides elegans | reverse complement strand
AGTCATAAGAGGCGAGTGAAATATGTCAATTCGCAATGATAAACAAAATAATAGTTTCATGAGAGTGAGTGAAGCTTGAGTGAAATAATAATACGTTACTGTTTAGCTTTAATCTAATGATAATTTTGATATACAATTAATCAATTGAAGTGATCAATTAAGCAAACAATCAAGTAGGCGACCCCGATGTTAGACTTTTCTTCGAAATACATTTCCACCTGTGTGTCTATGCTAGTTTGAAAGATATGTATAATGCTATTAAGCTTGCTTTGTTTTAAAACGAATGTTGCCTTATATGTTCTCTTAAATACGTAATTAGTCAAATGATATCTAGTTATCAGCAAGCTCAGTTAATGAAATGAAATCTGAGTCACAGTATATATAGGTCGGCATGAACCATAAATGGTCTTACTTTAACCTAGACCCTGAGATATACAGGCGTACAACTACCATATTCTCTCTAGTGTTTGAGCCGTCAAAAGTGGGCGGGGCGATCAAAAAGATAAGAGGGGCGTTTAAAAACATTCTTATGTCACTAAACGGTACGAATGTAGCAAATACATATACTTATCATGATGTTTTGCTCAATATTACCCGGGGTTGTAACATTGAAAGAGAGAAGTAATTGTATTTCGGAATAATTTTAAGAGCGGTGGGGGTGTTTTTTGTCAAAATAGTGGGTCGGCGTGATTACAAGAAGAGGGTGTTTGTTAGAAAGAATTCGGTATGCTTCGATTAGAATTGTATTCAACATGGTATTTACATGCCCCATTTCCCGCTTTTCAAACATTGCGGACTGCTATGAATGTTTGGCTTGATACAGAACTGTCATTGCCGCATTCCAAAAACATTTATCTATAAATTATTTGATGACAAAACTCTCTGGCATTGCCTATATATGTTAAGAATAAAGATAATAAACATGTAATTGTAGAATCAAACATTACCCAAAATACACAATATCCAATAATATATATGGGTATCTGATTTATTTGCACACTCTAAATTTGATACAAATATATAATATACAAATAAATGTTTGATTTTGATTTTGTACATAATTATTAGATTTATGATTTCGATAAGGTGAGAAAACCTACATGAAAATATGTCTTTAATTTGGTTTGTTTATATCTGTTAGATTGCATGAAGAATTTCTATATAAAATGAATCAGTATTAGGCTATTCTCATACATAATTGTGATAAAAAAATATGTATCATAAATGTGAAATTAGTAGTTAGTTTTTATTTTCTGGATAAAGATTAGTTTATTAAAACATGATTCAATAGCGCAAAGGTTCAAAGATTCATATGATAAATAAAAAAAAACACTTGTTCAAACGTACATCACTGTATGATAATGTAAAAGGTATGCGCTTATATGAAAATTAAAAGTATATATACCTTTATAGCTCGTTCCCGAGCTCCCTTGTTTGGATTTGAGGCTCCATGCAAGTTGCTCTCTTTCAATAAGCGCTGTAGTCTATCTATCTCTCTGTCCTTGCTTCTTAGTTTCTCTCTGTCAGCTTCTTTTTCCTCTTTCAATTTTCTAATCTCGTCATCTGTTTGGCCTTTTTCCTGTCTTCTCTGTCTTATCGAATTTCTAACTCGATGATATTGTTCAAGTATCTCTAAAAATAGTGTAAATCAGTATATAATATTGACATGGTTATTTTGACACTTTGATTTATCCGCAAATTCAATTTATTAGTATGTTATTTACATCGAATTGTTACAGGACAAGTTGCAGCGTTGACTTGAGAGCATTGGTGTATGCATATCAAAATGATATATTTTGGTAACATACATATCAGCTTTTATATTGCATTGTTGTAAAATCATATGAAAAGGAAGAAAGTGTATAGGTTTGAAATTCGTATTGGCAGCCATGTATATCTACATTGATAGCCTTAAATGATTGATCACTGACATATAGATGAATGTTAATCAATAATGAGATACCTCTATATTCCTCCTCAACTTCTTGAATATTCTTTCTATCTATACTTCGGAACTCTGTCATATGTTTTATTATGCGCTCGATTCGCTGTTTCAATCTATCGTCACGTCGATCAATTTCAAAGATAACAGGTAACGGCTTATTTTGTCGAAAACATTCAAGCATTTCCGTTCCTATGCTGACCACAACCTTAGCGTTCTTTGAAGCAACTGCAGAATGTTTAAAAGATGCATTCAGATTTAGAAAACAATTATAGAATTAGTGTGTAACGATATGGTATTTAAAGAGCCAGAAACATGTCAATATCAGGAAACAAACAACTAATAAAATGATATCGAGTGAAAATATGTTAAACGTATAAAAGCAAAGAAATACAGTAAGTTACATTACCTGACAAAGGAATGGTTTCTCGGTTATCAACGGTATATTCCAATACTACCTTGTGGACGAGACCTAACGCAAATACATCTATTGAAGGATCATACTGTAAACCACCTTCTTGTTCTGCAAAAAACTCTGGTGCCAAGAAAAAGTGCGATCCGCAAGCTGTAGACATGAATTTCCCGCGATTAAACAAGGCAGAAAAAGAAGCGGGATGTTTATCAGTAAACACTTTCGATAATCCAAAGTCAGTCAATTTTACAACATCTTCATCCCCTTGCCTAGCCATTAAGATATTTTCTAGTTTCAAATCTCTGTGTATAATGGCGGGCTTCTGTCGGTGCATAAAAGCTAACGCACTTGTGGATTGGTCGAGGATTTTAAGTTTTGACTCAACACCGATTTCACCGTGCTTTTTAAGATATACTTTCAAATCACCGAGGCTACATAGCTCCATGAATATCCAACATGAGTCCTCCTCCAGAACAAAATCGAGGATCTGGACAATATTCCTGTGGCTTTTGAGCCTTTGTAGAATAGTTAATTCTCTATCTGCCATATCACACATATCATTATTGCGCTCATTATAACTCGTAATGGCTATTTCCTTGACTGCTACCTTTACATGAGTTTCGTTATGCTCTGCTTCACAAACTTTTCCAAATGTTCCCTGTCCGATAAATGGCCGTGTTGTGACAGTATAGTCACCCACAACTTCTTTTGTGATTCTCTGAACCTTCTTTCGAACGCATTGAGAGGGATTTGAATAATTTGTTGCCATTTTGTATATTTGTTGTCTTTGGTTTTACATAACATTGCTTTATATTTGATACATAATTTATATATCTCAATAGTTTTTTATGATGTTTATACACATCATTTTACAACCAAATATATAAATTATACAATCCATTCACTGCAGTAATCACTACAAAAGCTAGATTGTATCAGGCCATATATCAATCACAATTAATACTCTGTGTGTTTATGTTGATGCAAGACGCCACTTATTACTGATAAACCTATCAATGGACTTTATATATAAAGTGCAAGTAGTTTGCACACAATAGGATCATTAGTAACAGCATGAATCACTTGTTTGCATATGGCTATATTTTATACAATAATATATATGAAATATATTACGTAATAATGTGATTTCTAATCCTTGACTAACAAAAGATATCAAAATAGTAAGAAAGTTATTCATGAATTAAACAAGATTGAAATCTATATAACTGTTCATCCCTCCATCAATATATCGATCTATGTATCTATCTTTCTATCTTTCAACCTATCTTTATTTTATATATTTATCTATTAATCTATATATCTATATATCAATCTCAATCTATATGTCTATTTCTCCAGTTCTGTCCATGTCAGAGCTGCTAAGAAAGATAGATCAAACTATATATATTCATTTTTCAACAAATTTCCATTTTACTTTTAAAATATTACAAATTAAACAAAAAGGTCTGCTAAAGTGTTGATTTGATTCAGTTATGCCTATTATGGATATTATCGCTAATTTGGTTTGGTGATCCGTCCATTCATTTTATCAACAGACTGATACAAATGTTGAAAAACACGCAATCGACTTCTGACATAACATCATATAATGCCGTACTAAAAGACTATAACCCAGGGGGGACCTTAACTGAACAAAACCAACGGCCCTCCCCCTCTAATTCTTGTAATCGCCAGTCCCACTTTTGACGGCTCAGCAACTGAATTTTTGGGGTTCATAAGATAAAATACTGTAAGTTAATATTTAACGGATCAAGAAAACTAATTAAACAGGGTATAATTTCTTTAAACAATTTGTCATCCAAAATATAGTCAGCGGAATGAGTTTCTTTCTTTCTTTTCTTTGTTATTGCTGTTGAAGAACTTTTATTTGTAAAGCCATGAGCTGACTACAATATTAATCACCTTCAACCACGTGTATCTTAATTCCAAAGGTGACATTATCTCCAATTAATTGTCGCCTTATGGTTTAAAAAAAAGAGGTAGAGTTTTGTAAAAGAAAATAAAATGAAATTGTAAATTAAAGGGTGTTAAATATTGATAAAATGGTATGTGAAATCTAAACACAAACTCTTAAATCGCCCCAAAATTAAGGTCGCGCGGTGCGCGACCTTCCCAAAATCGACGGTCACGCGGCCAAAGCGACGGTCGCATATGCGACCACGCGCCCGCTAAGGTACACCCCGGGTAACACTCTTCATTGAGTATTATTGTTTTCAAAAGCATAGTCGAAATGCATACCTTCGATAAAGGCGCAACAAATTATTAATCAGTAAATAACATTCTTTCAGCAATTATATTCAAAATTAACGAGCAATTAATGACATTTTAACGACGTTTACGTTGATAAATGGCATAAAAACCTAAGATTAGCAAGGCTTTATTAAATTACAGTGGCATGGTATGATAACCAGTCATCCGATCATCTTAGGGATGTTCAAAAATTCGTTTTGATTGGTAAAAAACTGTTTACAAAATAGAAAACATAAACGAAGTAGCTATACGGATAAAAATGGAGTAAAGTTTGAAGAATGAAGCGTCACTATATTGAATAAAACACATAACAGACGAGCATATCACAAAAGTGCGATGAATTCTTTAATTATAACTATCGTTAGTGTGACAGCACTGGGAAATTGGATACTGTTTTGATTCTTAGATATCGTTGCATTGAAATGCCTTTTTGGCAGCAGACTATTTAAAATGAAGAACAACGACCTGTGAATGAGAGCAAATAGATTTACTATGGGGTATCTACAAGTCCAGGGCTATATATATCGAGGATTTTCATGGTAATGAATTGAAATAGACGGCGGGCATATACGGGTACGCCTGTTTTAAATGCCTCTTATCTCCGCATGAGTACCGTGGTGAAGGCTATGGAATCATTTGTTTATCAATTATTATATTTGGACGATTTAGTGACAGCAATCCGATAGTTATTTCTACAGGCACACATACAACAATTTGAAACGATAAACGAAAAAACGTGAGAAAAGATTGTATTGATGATAGACGCAATGCATGGGTGCAGTGTGTTAGAGCCTGCATTTTAAAACGCATGTATTACATCATTCCTGCATGTGATTGTGATTCTTCAAAAGTTTGTGTCACCATTACCTGTACTCTTTATGATTTATTTATCTTAACTTTACATCGATTGTCGATGAGAATTGACATTGCATGATGTGGATTTCCGTCTTCCTCTATCCTGAGCAGCTTGCATGGCGTTCAGGAAGGTGCCACGAGTCCATTGGATAGTATTGACGGTTTCCTGCAGTCTTGGTCTCCCTCTTTCTCGGTTTTCCTCAACTATACCATTGATCAGGTCGCTATGCCTCATATTTTGCCCAAAAGTGGTAGCGTTCTCATTGAAACGGTGTCGAACAATAAACTATAAAATAATTTACACATGTACGGTTATTTGTATATTGGTGATCCCCCCCCCACCCAAGTGTGCGCAGTTTAGACAGGTTTGATATGACATCACGATTTCATCTGTACATTTTTCAAACGAACAGTACATATATCGAGCAAGGGTTGAAGACTGGACGTATCAAAATAAATTTTACATTCAGGATAACTATGTTAGTGTCCATGTCTATTTCAGCTAACTGATGAGACATCTACGATAGACAAGCCACGAATGAGAGTTATTTGCTTGCAAATATTGGCGGTCAGTTGGAGGTCTTTGTTGGCGCCAGTGTCATTAAAATCGCAGAATTCTTGGAACTGATGTGGGTTTTCTAACTTGGTGCATGCATTAAGAGCAAACAAAAAAGAGAGAGAACCAAAGTTAACTTTCAATTTAAATGTTGAAGCCTATGCTTAATGAATACGCTATTTACGATCTGAAATGAACATACGTTGTCCACAGTGGGTGCTGGTTATGGATTAATTTGTTTATTTACGATCGAATCGCGAACAAAGCCAGTGGCAATAATCCCATTGCTATATCTACGGGCACACACACAGTGATAGGAATAAAAAAACGCAATAAACGTGATTATATCAAAACCATATGCTGAGGAAAATTACATCGATAAACTAGATCGATAAACGAAAACTAGATACACAAAAGTGTGTACTCTTTATGATGTATACATGCGCGGTTATATGTAAATGGCTGTACTTCAGAGGGTTGGGACAAGTGTTCACAGTGTAAGGATCCATGTAAACAGGTTAAATATGACACTACAAGTTCATCTGTAAATTTTCCAAACGAACAATGCATGTATCGAGCACGGGTTGAAGACTGACAATATAAAAATAGATATGACATTCAGGATACATATGATAGTGTCCATGTCTGTTTCAGTACATTGAGATGCTATTCCTTGGGAAGTAAAAATAAGTATATTCGTCGCACACAGAAAATATTAGATTTTGTTTCGTGTTTACCACTTTTAGCCCTGTGTTGGGCCAGTATTTCATATCTGTTCTACCATATTGTAATCTAAATAACAACTTTGATTCATGAATTGTAGCAGTAATAATCAATGATCCAACAAATAATACTTTACGTACAACAGTTTCTGGAAGGAATCTAAGCATACTTCCATTTTGTAATATGCAAAATGTGATAGAAATTACTAAAACAAATAATATTTAAAACATATCTATATACTGATATTTCATAAACCAATAAAATCAATATAGTACATAAGAACACTTATAATTTGTTGCACATTTATATGTTTTTGCATGTTTTATCATCCACTAGCTTATTATTTAATGCATAATGAGAACAATCGCTGCTATCAAAGAAGCATATTTAATATACAACTATACTAAATGAGGCAGCGTCTGTAGGATGTTATTTCGATATTTTGCAATCTTATTTGCAATGTGATCGGACACGATGTTAATAACAAAATTAAGTTGAGTTGACTATTCAATGTTTGCTCTATGGTACCGGAAAGGTTAATTAGCGGCAAGGGCTATATTAAGATTCACATATGTGCTTTATGCCACCCTTACATATCACAAAATATATCAATAGAATCTTATATAGTCGGACCGAATACTAATGTTTCAGTTTACAGAAAAAAAAACGTTTGGTGTGAAGGTCGAGTTCGAACCCTTTTGAAAAATATCACATTGTCCATCTAAATCGATCTTGGTAACATCAAAATCTATAAGCCATGATGTCTTTAGTGTGTCATGTAAGGCGATCAGCCTTCATATTGTTAATTTGAAAATCTTTTTGTCAGGTTTGGATGTTGTTTTAGTTCATAACATGCAGACCGAATTAACACGGTTTCGTCGTTAATACTGATATTATTACCTTGTCATTCGATTTCCTCGTATTTTGCAATTGCATATGGCTTATCTGTAGCAACGAAGAGTGCGCTGCCGTCATAGACTGACCTGGCTGGCCATAATGGCGGTGGCTGCAGTTGCAACACAGACCACTGACTCCCATGCAGCACCTGCAGGCGGTCATTGTAATACTCCGCAATGAGCATATTGCCGTCATTATCGCTCATACACGCAAATGGTCCATTGAACTCAACTATTACTTCGCCTTGTTGGCCACCATAAGTGGCAATCTTCTTCCCATCTAGTGACATCTTGATTACATTATTTGTGTTAACACATGATAAAAACATGCCTTTTGCATGCACACATAATGTGTGCCAGTTGCATGGACCAGCGCATGGATTATCTATGACGGAGGTTTGCTGCCAGGTTTTAATTGAGTAGACATGAATGGCACTTGAGCCATCGTCGTCGCTGTCATCGTCGTCGTCGTCGCTGTTGTCGTTGAATATTGCATATAACAGACCATCACATACTGCAACGTCATAGTGACAACCGATATGTAAGTGCCAAACAACATTACCTTGAAAAAAAATAATATGGCGGATGTTGTTATCGATTATGCTTATGCAAAGTATGATATTCATGATTCATTTAACGAGCACAATGTGAGAACAGATAAGAGCCGACATATACAAATTCTTCCATTACATTGACTTTAAATTATATAATTGTCGATGCCTTTTGCTTTTATTTTAAACGAATATAAAGAACCATGAATTTAGTCCCGTAAAAAACTTGTGACTTGGCTATGAACATTGTTATTCGTGCATTAATATATATTCTTATATTCATAAATATTATGTTATGTAACTATTATTATTAGTTTATGTATTTTTTAGATAATACGCATGTGAAGCTATATTCATACATGTAATGTCGCAAAGAAGTTATATAGTGTTTGTACTATAGTTTTAATTAGGAATTATTTATAAGAAATATATCATTGAAATAGTTTGATGCATTGATCACGAAATATGATATTTCATAAGCATAAATATATTCTTCCTTCCACCAATATTTGGAAAGGCTATATACATACTGACCAAAATCAATGGCCCCACCTTTTTTATCAATAAGAACAAGACCTTCATTCGCTGCGACGGCCACTTTGTCGTCGTCTACCTCTGCAATCCCATTAATGCATCCCATGCCCTTCAATGTGATGGCTCGTATTTTGTGAAGTTGTGTGCTGTAAATTTGAATCACATCTTTTAACCAACACCACAGCTGACCATCAATAAGTTGAAGAGCAGAAGGATCACTTTGCAGTTTAATTTGTTTTGTTCGTTCGAGTTGTTTGGTAACAAGTCCCATCAGTTTAATCGATGTCGATGCTTTTGAGTTTGTAGATCGAAGCTGTGAAGATGAATTAAATTAAAGGCTAAATAGTATAAGTGTACCATACATAATGCACCACTAACACGAATGCATTTTATTGTGTTTACTATTAAACAACCAATTATCAATATGGATTGATATGTTTATCTGATATTTTGTTTGTGGCATAGTTGTAAGCGGTTCTAGTCAATGTGACGTCTATCTCAAATATCATACTATTATATGATTACAATAAGTCATAAGAGGCGAGTGAAATATGTCAATTCGCAATGATAAACAAAATAATAGTTTCATGAGAGTGAGTGAAGCTTGAGTGAAATAATAATACGTTACTTTTTAACTTTAATCTAATGATAATTTTGATATACGATTAATCAATTGAAGTGATCAATTAAGAAAAAAATCAAGTAGGCGGCCCCATATTAAGACTTTTCTTCGAAATACAAAGAGAGAGGTAATTGTATTTCGGAACAATTTTAAGAGCGGTGGGGGTGTTTTTTGTCAAAATAGGGGGTCGGCGTGATTACAAGAAAGGGTGTTTGTTAGAGAGAATTCGGTATGCTTCGATTAGAATTGTATTCAACACGGTATTTACATGCACCATTTCCCGCTTTTCAAACATTGCGGACTGCTATAAAAGTTTGACTTGATATAGAACTGTCATTTTCGCATTCCAAAAACATTTATCTATAAATTCTTTGATTGCAAAAATCTCTGACATTGCATTTATATGTTAAGAATAAAGATAATAAACATATAATTGTAGAATCAAACATTACCCGTAAATACACAATATCCAATAATATATATGGGTATCTGATTTATTTGCACATTCTAAATTTAATACAAATATATAATATACAAATACATGTTTGATTTTGATGTTGTACTTAATTATTAGAGTGTTGATTTTGATAAGGTGATAAAATCTACATGATAACATGTCTTTAATTTGGTTTGTTTATATCTGTTAGATTGCATGAACAATTTCTATATAAAATGAATAAGTATTAGGCAATTCTCATACATAATTGTGATAAAAATTATGGATCATAAATGTGAAAGTATTAGTTAGTTTTTATTTTCTGGATAAATATTAGTTTATTAAAACATGATTCAATAGCGCAAAGGTTCAAAGATTCATATAATAAATATTAAAAAAATGTTTAAACGTACAGCACTGTATGATAATGTAAAAGGTATGCGCTTATATAAGAATCGAAAGTATATATACCTTTATAGCTCGATCCCGAGCTCCCTTGTTTGGATTTGAGGCTCCATGCAAGTTGCTCTCTTTCAATAAGCGCTGTAGCCTATCTATCTCTCTGTCCTTGCTTCTTAGTTTCTCTCTGTCAGCTTCTTTTTCCTCTTTCAATTTTCTAATCTCGTACATACATATCAGCTTTTATATTGCATTGTTGTATATCTACATTGATAGCTTCAAATGATTGATCACTGACATATATATGAATGTTAATCAATAATGAGATACCTATATATTCCTCCTCAACTTCTTGGATATTCTTTCTATCTATACATCGGAACTCTGTCATATGTTTTATTATGCGTTCGATTCGCTGTTTCAATCTATCTTCACGTCGATAAATTTCAAAGATAACAGGTAACGGCTTATTTTTGTCGAAAACATTCAAGCATTTCCGTTCCTATGCTGACAACAACCTAAGCTTTCTTTGAAGCAACTGTAGAATGTTTAAAAGATACATTTAGATTAAGAAAACTGTTATAGAATTAGTGTGTAATGATATGGTATTTAAAGAGCCAGAAACCTGTTAATATCAGGAAACAAAAGACTAATAAGATAAAATCGAGTGAAAATATATTAAACGTATAAAAGCAAAGAAATACAGTAAGTTACATTACCTGACAAAGGAAGGGTTTCACGGTTATCAACGGTATATTCCAATACTACCTTGTGGACGAGACCTAACGCAAATACATCTATTGAAGGATCATACTGTAAACCACCTTCTTGTTCTGCAAAAATCTCTGGTGCCAAGAAAAAGTGCGATCCGCAAGCTGTAGACATGAATTTACCGCGATTAAACAAGGCAGAAAAAGAAGCGGTATGTCTATCAGTAAACACTTTTGACAATCCAAAATCAGTCAATTTTACAACGTCTTCAATTCCTTCTCTAGCCATTAAGATATTTTCTAGTCTCAAATCTCTGTGTATAATGGTGGGCTTCTGTCGGTGCATAAAAGCTAACGCACTTGCGGATTGGTCGAGGTTTTTTCAGTTTTGACTCAACACCAATTTCACTGTGCCTTTTAAGATATACTTTCAAATCACCGAGGCTACATAGCTCCATGAATATCCAATATGAGTCCTCCTCCAGAACAAAATCGAGGATCTGGACAATATTCCTGTGGCTCTTTAGCCTTTGTAGAATAGTTAATTCTCTATCTGCAATATCACACATATCATTATTGCGCTCATTATATCTCGTAATGGCTATTTCCTTGACTGCTACCTTTACATGGGTTTCGTTATGCTCTGCTTCACACACTTTTCCAAATGTTCCCGTTCCGATAAATGGCCGTGTTGTGACAGTAAAATCACCCACAACTTCTTTTGTGATTCTCTGAACCTTCTTTTGAACGCATTGAGAGGGATTTGAATTATTTGTTGCCATTTTGTTTATTTGTTGTCTTTGGTTTTACATCATATTGCTTTATATTTTATATAAATTTATATATCTCTATAGAGTTTTTGATAATGTTTATACAGAGCATTTTACAACCAAATAAATAAATTATACAACCCATTCACTGCAGTAATGACTGCAAAAGTTAGACTGTATCAGGTTATATATCATCCACAGTAAATACTCTGGGTGTTTATGTTGATGCAAGACGTCACTTATTACTGATAAACCTATCAATAACTCTTATCTATAAAGTTCAAGTAGTATCTACACAATAGGATCATTATTAATATAATGAAGCACCTGTTTGCATATGGCTATATCTTATACAATAATATATAAAAAAATATATTACGTAATGTTGTGATTTCTAATCCTTGTCTAACAAAAGATATCAAAATAGTAAGAAAGTTATTCATGAATGAAACAAGATTGAAATCTATCTAACTGTTCATCCTTCCATCAATATATCGATCTATATATCTATCTTTCTATCTTTCAACCTATCGTTATTTTATATATTTATCTATTAATCTATATATCTATATATCAATCTTAATCTATCTGTCTATTTCTCCAGTTCTGTCCATGTCAGAGCTGCTAAGAAAAATAGTTCAAACTATATATATTCATTTTTCAACAAATTTGCATTTTACTTTTAAAATATTACAAATTAAACAAAAAGGTCTGCTAAAGTGTTGATTGCTAAATAGTTTGTTTCAATTATGCCTATTATAGATGTTATCGCTAATTTGGTTTGGTGATCCGTCCATTCATTTTTTCAACAGGCTGATACAAATGTTGAAAAACACGCAATCGACTTTTGACATAACATCATATAATGCCGTACGAAAAGACTGTAACCCAGGGGTGTACCTTAACTTAACCAAACCAACGCCCCTCCCCCTCCAATTCTTGTAATCGCCAGTCCCACTTTTGACGGCTCAGCAACTAAATATTTTGGGTTCATAAGATAAACTAATGTAAGTTGATAATTTACGGATCAAGAAAACTAATTAAACAGGGTATAATTGCTTTAAACAATTTGTAATCCAAAATATAGTCAGCGGAATGAGTTTCTTTCTTTCTTTTCTTTTTTATTGCTGTTGAAGAACTGTTATTTGTAACGCCATGAGCTGACTACAATATCAATCACCTTCAACCACGCGTATCTTAATTTCAAAGGTGACATTATCTCCAATTAATTGTCGCCTTATGGTTTTCAAAACAGAAGTAGAGTTTTGTAAAAGAAAAGAAAAGAAAATGAAAATATAAATTAAAGGGTGTTAAATATTGATAAAAAGGTATGTGAAATCTAAACACAGACTCTTAAATCGCCCCAAAATGAAGGTCGCGCGGTGCGCGACCTTCCCAAAATCGACGGTCACGCGGCCGAAACGACGGTCGCATATGGGACCACGCGCTCGCTAAGGCACACCCCGGGTAACACTCTTCATTGAGTATTATTATTTTCAAAAGCATAGTCGAAATGCATACCTTCGATAAAGGCGCAACAAATTAATCAGTGAATAAAATTCTATCAGCAATTATATTCAAAATTAACGAGCTATTAAAGAAATTTTAACGACGTTTACGTTGATAAATAGCATAAACACCTAAGATTAGCAAGGCTTTTATAAATTACAGTGGCATGGTATGATAACCAGTCATCCGATCATCTTAGGGATGTTCAAAAATTCGTTTTGATCGGTAAAAATCTGTTTACAAAATAGAAAACATAAACGAAATAGCTATACGGATAAAAATGGAGTAAAGTTTGAAGAATGAAGCGTCACTTTATTGAATCAAACACATGACAGACGAGCATATCACAAAAGTGCGATGCATTCTTTAATGATAACTATCGTTAGTGTGACAGCACTGGGAAATTGGATACTGTTTGGATACTTAGATATTGTTGCATTGAAATGACTTTTTGGCAGCAGACTATTTAAAATGACGAACATCGACCTGTGAATGAGAGCAAATGGATTTACTACGGGGAATCTACCAGTCCAGGGCTATATATATCGAGGATTTTCATGGTTATGAATTGAAATCGACGGCGGGCATATACGGGTACGCCTGTTTTTAAATGCATCTTATCTCCGCATGAGTACCCTGCTGAAGGCTATGGAATCATTTGTTTATCAATTATTATATTCTGGACGATTTAGTGACAACAATCCGATAGTTATTTCTACAGGCACACATATAACAATTTGAAACGATAAACGCAAAAAAAACGTGAGAAAAGATTGTATTGATGATAGACGCAATGCATGGGTGTAGTGTGTTAGAGCCTGCGTTTTAAAACGTCATCATTCCTGAATGTCATTGTGATACTTAAAAAGTTGGTGGTGCCAATGACTGTACTCTTTATGATTTATGCGCCATTACTTTACCTCAATTGTCAATGACAATTCACGTTGTATTAGGTAGATTTCAATCTTCTCATGTCCTGAGCAGCTCGCTTGGCGTCAATGAAGGAGATACGAGTTCATTGGATGATATTGCTGGTTTACTGCAGTCTTGGTCTCCCTCTTCCTCGTTTTCCCTCCACCATACCCTCGATCAGGTCGCTATGTAGAGAATCGTGCAAAAAGCGATAACTTTCTCATTCGACCGGTGTCGAACAATGACATATAAAATGATTTATACATGTGCGGTTATTTGTATATGGGTGATGCCCAAGAGGGTTGTGACGAGTGTGGGCATTGCAATCCATGTAAACAGGTTTACTATGACACCACAGTTTCATCTGTAAATTTTCCAAATTAACAATATATGTATCGAGTACAGGTTAAAGACTGCCAATATCTAAATTAATCGGACATTTAATATAAATATGTTAGTGTCCATATCTATTTCAGTTCATTGATTGAAACGTCTAGGATAGACATATGTTAGTGTCCATATCTATTTCAGTTCATTGATTGAGACGTCTAAGATAGACGAATGAAAGAGAGAAAAAGAGCGCGATTTGTTTGCAAATATTGTGATCAGGTGGGGTTTTGCGTTGGCGCAAGTGTCATAACAATCGCTGCAATCTTAAAGCTTTTATTGGGTCTTGATACTTTTTGCATGTATAAAGATCGAAGAAAAGTGAGAGGCAAACAAACTTGCTATTTAAATGTTAACAAGTGGTTCGTGATTATGATTTACGAATACGCTATTTACGACATGATTTTTTTATATACATATAAGATATATAAGAACATCAATGCTAAGTCATGACGCAATTAGGGTTGTTCTCGGCTAGATAAATATTTTGCGACATCACATAGGTTATAATGTTTATACGATACACGCA